>JAATLQ010038221.1:0-84493 GCA_013421005.1 Heliconius erato x Heliconius himera
GTACATTTGATATTCGGTTATTTGCGGCCAATGGTCATATTTGTTATAGCGGATATCACTGCATGGTCGTTAAGATACCATTTTTTTTAAATTTGCTTTGCCGGGAAATTGTCTAAATTTTTCACTGAAACGTTTCATCTTAGTAGTCTTAGATGAAGCTAAAACTATTTTACTTCCAACACCCATAGTCTTTTCCTCTTCAGTAAATGCGATGCCTCTAAAAGTGTCATCTCCTGCGTAGAGCAAGAAGTCATAAATGATGCCAGACACACCGGCTCTGACTAAGTTCTTAAAACCCCATTTACAAGGCTTATTTGGGTTATATTAACGTCGATTTTCTACTTTTTCCCCTTTGTACGGTATAACAATTTCGTCGTCGATACTAAAACATTCTCTTGTTCTACGGATAAACACTGTATTCGAATGCAATCAATTGCAAATGAGATGGTACATTTTCCAATGTAGGTCCTGATATTTCTGCCTTCTCCTTCTTGAAATTGTGCTTCTTTCTAACGAAAAGATAATTTATTTCTTCTGCTACACTGCCTTTTTATTGAATGAATGTATGTTTGTAGGAGGTGTAACATTTCGAGATTTGAATTGATCGATGGCGCTGGAGAACTTTCTGCCGATCCAATCATTCCAGCTTCATCTATGCTACTATCTCCGTCACTTGTGTCAGAGTCTGTATTCTTCTCAGGCACTAAAGATAAAATGCGCCTAGCTCTTTTACCCATAGCAGTCTAAAACCAAAGCAAAAGAAACATGCAAGAAAACCGACACCAAAGATAAACTAAACCATATTGTATTATAAATAAATAAAAATGTATGTTATTGTAGATAAACCTTAGATAAACCTGAGCGGCTCATCTTGACTATTGTTTTTGACAACTGATTTAAAATTATAACAGATAAACGACTGTTTTAATTTTTAAAATATAAATAAATGTCTAGAAATGACATATGTTTAATGAAACTTAATTAAAAAATATTTTATAGCTATCGTATATTTTTATAAAGTTGTATGTATAGTATACTATACAAAAAGGAGATAAGGGTTAAGAGAAGTGATTTTTGTATTTCTAACATGTGCTTAAACAATTTTTTTTTTATAATATAGAGAGGACAAAAAATATTTGTTTTAGTCTATGGAAATTAGAGCTCACATATACTTCCTATAATGCATCGACGGCAATTAATAAAAACACGTATGTACGTGAGAATTAATAATAAGTTGATTTAAAAAATGTTTAAGAACCCACAACCTTCCTGTTTAAAAGAAGAACTATGTGCCACGACGGCTCCTTACTCTATAATGACTAATCATAAAATGATTTATAAACCATTTATATAATCCATTTTTAACAAAAATATAAAATAACTAGATAAAACTAATTACTTAAAAACATCAGGTGATACGTACTAAGAATCGACTGTATGCATATTTTTCACAGGCAAATAACATTGGCGCATTAATATCGACGCAAGCCAGTGAACTCGAAAATTATAAATTTAAGGATATTTCCTCCATACATTATGGAGCTCGCTACATTCGCTGGGAGTAAAATATCTTGGAGATTTATTGCCAAAGTGCTGTAAAACCGAAAAGGAGTGTGCTGTTTTGACTTTTACGTAAGACTAGCTTTCACATGTGGTTTCGCTTTTGTAGTCAAATGTCAAACTTAATATAGGTAATGTATGACACATTTCCGAGGTAATTCTGATCGTAGTAGATATAGTGGATTACATCGAAACGATTAACACTAGATTCCAAGGTTATACCTACCTTATACCTACCCTGCTATGTGCGGTATACAGCTTGAAGCTAAAAAATCATATTATTTATAATTTTAACATTTATAAATTCAAATCAAAAATGCAGGTCGTGGCGGTTAAATATAAATTTAAGTAAATATTTCATCTCCTCGAGTGGGGATCGAACCCACAACCAGTCGGTTTCACAGTCCCACTTGGTGCCGACTGGCCTCTATGTTATAATTGAACATCTATAATTGTTTACATTGCAAATAATCGCATCGATACGTGAATCAATATGAATGTTAATTTTGTTATCAAAACGCACACCAGGCAATACTAAATCCACAATGGTGTGACAACAGAAATGATAAATGTTGCTATGTTTTGGAGGAGAAGTTGTTTGTTTATTAGAACGTTTGGTGTTATTATTCAAAAATAATAATATAGTATAATATATATAAAGATGTTTTTGATACTCATTTAAAAGAAAAAGTCTACCTTATTTGCATTACATTATATTAAAAGAAAATATCAGACATTTTGTACGATCATCGAAAATTGTACTACTTAATGACTTGAATTATGTTTTTTCTTCAGTTTTACAGATAATTTCTCTCAGTAGGGCACAGAAACAAATGTTTAAGCGCTTAGTTCTCTTATTTTCTGCCGAATTCGAGATATTGCTGATATTGCTTGATAATTCAATTAGTGACAGAACTCAAACACAATTATTGCATTTATAGTCTGATTCTATGCCATTGCGCAACTAAATCCTTATATTCATTGAATAAACTAAAAAAAATGTTTAACTAATAAGAATATCGAACAATTTTTTCCCGTGATTTCGCTCATATATGAAAAAGAAAATCAATTCGAACATGTAGTTCCTGAGATAAGAGCATTCAACCAAACATACACTTTAGCTTTATAATATTAGTATAGATAGATGTATATTTTATGTATAAGTGTATGAATGTTGAAAATTTTATCCACCATAACAACTTGTTTCACTCTTCCAGAGACAGTTAAAGCCGTAAGTGGCTGTAGAGGTGCGACTCTTGAGACTATGTACTTTGTTCTGAGTGCCTTTATGAATTTACCTTAGAGATTTTTCATTGTTTTGTATGTTTGCTACTTCGAAACTACTAGGTCGTAATATTATGTTATTAGAATATTTTATTATATGGATTAGTCTTTATAAATAAGATCTTCAAGATGAGTTTACTAAATTTCTAATATAGCTAGATAATGTTTAACTTAGGAATAATGGTTTATGATGCGATGATTACAAAAATATATATTTATTTATTTTATTTATTTCTTTATACACCACTTGCATAAAAATACTCAAAAGAAAATAAAAAATATAGTAGTAGTTCCAAATTAGCAAATGATTAAGCTCAAACATATTATAAAGATGCGTATTGTATACCGATACGATACGGCGATACCTATCTAAATTATGAATAATAAAAAGAAAAAATGATGCAGCTCGAGAACCTACATGTTAAATATATGGTAAATGACAATAATATGCACAAGAATGTGACTACAACGCAACAGTTGTGGCATCGTTTCCCACTCGAGGGAATGAATTATTATTTTGTTAATAATTTCATTTCTTCGCCCTGGCACCAAGGCAAAAGCCCGGCGTTGAGTTCCGCCATTCATTCCTACCATGCCGTATGCGGGATACAGTGTGAAGCTGGAGCTGACAATAATATACAAGATAATTGTCTACGCGTGTACTATAAAACGAATCCCAAATAAATTTGGATTTAGATTCTATCAAATAAATTCACTTATCTATTCTCTTTTCGTTCGGGCTATTGCTTTATTCTACGAAGGAACACTCTTCGATTTGATATGGACAGTATTTAAAGTAAATAAATGTTATACTCTAGACCAGTTCTAACCTGTATCTAAAATGTTTTACTTGAGTAAATGTACCTATATCCCTTTTTCTACTGGAAAGGGACGTTGACGCCAGTGCCACGAATATACAAAAGCGGGTGACTGTAAACGCGACTGGTTGTGGGTTCCATTCCCACCCGAGGAAATGAAATATTAAATATTTTAATTATATTCAATTCGGTGGGCCTGGTAACGCGGCGAAGCGCGGCGTTGAGTTCCGCCACTCAACACAGAAACTTCCAGAATTCGGCGGAATTGAGAGACGAACGTGTCAAAGTGTGAAAGTAAGAACGGAGTGTCTTAACAATATTTAAAGAATAAAAATGCATGTGATTAACATCATTTGAATTTCATGCTACGTAGCTACAGAGCTTGTTGATTGATTAAGATTGTTGAGTTTTTTACCAGCTCTTCTCAGCAGAACTACCTATTGAACCGGTGGTAGCTTTATGATCATGAGACGATGCAAAAGACGATTCCACATATAGCAGAGTAGGCAAAAGGAACCTGGAAAACTAGCCTTAGAAACACTTAAGACACTAGGAACCTATAACATTACATTTCCCAATTCCACCGAACTCCGTAACACGCAATATTGAGTACACAACGCTGCGCTGCTGCGGCGTAACACAACGCTGCGCTTTAAATAGTTACCAGAGCGAGAAAATGAAAATATCAAATATTACATTTCAAATATCAAATCGCTTACACCACAACTGGCTTCATATACATACAGATTGTCCGCAAAATTCAAATAATAACATTCATTTGGCATTGGATTATATTTTATTGGAGTATAGAATACTAAAGTGCAATTATTTCCAATATGGCGAGGGTAATGCCTGAAAATTGATGCGGTCTCCACAATAGTGGTTTGTATTAGTTCGGCCACCACATATTACGGTTAGCGGGATCGTTGATCGTCTATAATTAGAGTAACCTAATGTTAAACTAACATAACGCGTAATGTAACGTATTCACGGTCCAATGCTGGTTGCTGATGTATGTATGTATAGTTATTATTTATGTTTCGGGACGAATTAATGTAGTGTTTTTTGAGTGGAGAAAGGAGTGATTTAAGACCTAATGTATTCTATTCATATCATATCACTGAAAACAGATATAAATCATACACGAAATAAAAACAAGAGTGTAAAAACAAGTAACTTCATTTTCCATATGGTCGTAGAATTGGTTGAGAGTTATGGGAATCAATAAGTTGTATAATAACTTTTATATTTAATAATGTATAAATAATATATTTAAATATAATAAAGATTACTACAATTACAATAAAATTAAATATATTTATATCTTAAAATAAAAAAATGTAAGTCATATTAACTTCGTCACTTGCTATAAGTTAATTCAACAGTCTATGTATAGTTTCCGTGGTGTAGCGGTTATCACATCTGCCTAACACGCAGAAGGTCCCCGGTTCGATCCCGGGCGGAAACATAAGTTTTTCATGAATGAAACGTTGTTTTTTTATTTGCTTATTTTTATTCTTTTAAGATAAACCAAAATAAATAAATAACAAATACTTAAATATAAAAATTATATATACACATGCTGTCACGACAGCAAAACCACAACGTTGAACTGTAAGCCCGACGGTTGTAGATTCGACTTCCACTCGTCTGAATGAATTATAATTTAATAATAAATAATTTTCATTTCTCCATCCTTCTCTCATCTTTGGTAGCAAGATAAAACCATGTACAATGTCTCGAAAATTGGGCGGAAAGTGTGAAACATAGTGTCTTAACACTAGGTTCCCTCTTCCTACCCTCCATATACGGGACGCAGCTAAAATATAAATAAATAAATAAATAAATATATATATATATATATATATATATATATATATATATATATATATATATATATATATATATATATATATATATATATATATATATATATATACATATATATATAATTTTATACCTATTGTACAATATTTACTTATAACTTATGCCAGAACAAGCTTTGGGAACTTCGCACGTAACATATGTATGTTGGTAGTCTCCGAGAGTTAGTCTTAAGTCGAGTAGCGGATTTAATTAACTACCTTTTGTGTGCAGAAACTTGAGATCCTCGGATTTAGTTAAATATCAAACCCCCCATTGTCTGATATATGATATTGTCCTACGCTGGAAATTTTAATTACTTATTCTTAGTTCACATGCTTAAATATGTAACATTAAATGAGTCAGTGCGGCGTTGAGTTCGTGTCTAAAGGCGAGCCGGAGTGTCTTGGCACTGGGTTCCTTCTGTTTATCCTGGTCCCTGCCCTATGCGGGATAGAGCGTGAAGTTACAAAATAGGTTATATTTGTATACAATACAATATTTATACAATTTTAATTATAAAATTTTAAAACACAAACAAAATATAAATTTATATTTAAAAAGAAAACGTGTAAGAATATTGTAAGAGTATTTTGAAGAACTAGGAATTTGTGTTGTATATTATTTGTAATGTATAGCTAATAATATACTGTAGACATATTAAAGCATTTAAAATAACATTTAAATTTTATTTATAGTCAGGTTCTTTTTGAGACTTGAGATTGCATATTGAGTAGTGGAAATCAAAGCCGCGCTTCGTCTGGTCCGAGCGGTGAAAGGAAAGTAATTAATAATAATGATATTAATTACCCCGAATGGAAATCAGATCCAAAATCATTACGGTTATAGTCAGCCACTGTCCACTGGAGGACGGTGATGATAGCCTTACATATCTCATTACATCTAAATATTTTTTAGCTTATCTTGATCCCATACTACCAATCTCAGCAACATGTTTAAGGATCTCATTTTTACCATTGTTCGTTCAAGGATCTTATATTCACACCACGTCGTAATTTCGTCGACAATTTAATTAAAAGTCCACTAAGACAGATTTCTACTTCATTTGGCGTACCAAATTAATTGAATCCCAACGAAGACGTCCAGGTATCTTAAGTTAAGAAGATTTATTGAATATTGTTATTTCTTTTACACTGAAAAGTACAAGAACATTCAAAGACTACTTCCATTGTTTATTATTATCAGTTATTAAAAAAATCATAAAGTATATATATTTAAGCTGCGGCTTCGCCTGCGTCGTCAAATGGAAATAGCTAAGCGTTGTAGGTAGATGACGGCTGACAATAGGTTAAGTCAAAATAATTAGTATGGCCTTCCTATCCTATGAACTCAAGCCAGATTTTACCAGTTTGAATCAATAGTTCCTGAGATTAGCTAGTTCAAATAAAAAAAAAACTCGTCGTTACAATAATAATATAGTATAGTATAGAAGTATAGGTAGTATATATATAAGCATGATTTCTGCGTGAGATTTGCAACCACTAACATTGTGTGAATTACTTTATAGGCTATGGTTGGCCACGTTACCGATTCTATGTTCTTGAGGTTATACGAAAACCATAATAATATGCTAAAGGTAATAAATGTATATTAAGTACTAGCGACCCACTTGCTGCGTCGCGCGGTTAAATTACACAATTAATCATTTACTAATCTGAATTACTTTAGTGTTCTAAGAACATTATTATTATAAAGACAATATCTATTAATTGTAAAGTAAAGCTTCAGTCAGTTTAATATACATAATTGTTGTAATAATTTTGTCGAACTAAATATCTTATATTGATATGGTGACAAGAGAATAAATGAGGCTGGAAAGCTTATATTGGAAATTTGCAAGGAAAATAATTTATTTGTGGCAAGCACGATGTTTAACCACAAACAAATTGGGTAGCAAAGAGGGTGTATGGATCAGATTTTTTCCCTCCCCGGTACAATGTGAGCGGACCCTTGCTACAGTCTGTAAAGTTTCTTTACGAAGATAACTCAGCCGGCGTGTGAGTAGAAGCTGGCATGTCACTCTGGTTTGACATCCAATTGGAAAGGCGTATTGCTGCCGGTAACAGGATTAATGGTGCCTTAGCTGCATTGACGAGACAGCGAAACGTCAGCACAGTTGCACGTTTGGCCGTACACAATGCAATGTTGGTACCGATGGTGTTATGGGGTATTACAGAAGAATGAAAAACAGATGAATGCCGTGGAGATTCATTCTCTCTTTGTAGGATATGCGGAGTCAGCATAGCTGATTGAATCCAAAACGCAGATATACAGAATGGCAGGTACTAGAGAGAGTGTCACGGTAAGAATCATGAAGAAAGAACGAACAAATCAGCTAAACACAGCTGGTTTGTTTCCTCGAGTGAATAAGTGATGAAAGAATGGCAAAAATAATTTGCGAAGACCTCGGTTGACCTTTGAAAGTAACAGTATCAAAGATACTGGAGGAAGGGCATGTATGAAGAGGTTGATGACAGTGGACAAGGCGAAAGAGGTATGTAGATTGTATGTTGGGTGGCAGATATCGTTATCAAAGTGAGAAAATGAAAATAATAATAATCATGAGAATCGAACTCAGAAACCTGGCTCTTACAGTCAGACGCTATGACGCTGCGCCACGATGGCCATAAATAAATATACAAGAAAGAATTTCTAACATGCAAACGGAGTTTCTTAACACTAGGTTAACAAGTTCTCTTTGTCTATTCTGGTATGTGCGAGATATAACGTGAAGTTAAAAAATACTAACATTCTACATAGTAAAAGCTTTTAAGTTCAAAGTTTTTTTAGCAATAACAATGTCAACAGATAAGAAACTTACTTTTACAGATCATTTCAGAATTGGATTTATCAAACGAATGGAAAATCGACTTTATTCCATAGCTATCTAGGATTACTATTAATTTACCCGAGTAACAGGTAAAGTAACTCGCATAGGTACACTATTGAACAACTTTTGCGATTTGAAAGTGGATCATCGAAATTTTTCTACGATGGGTTTTGGTTTTTTTTAATAAAAAAAATGCCACATGGTCGGACGCTGAGCAATTGCCGTTCATCCGGCCTCCATTTCTGCATCTATATTTTTTATTTAACCAACGTCAGGCTTAGTTTCGATTAATAGCTGAATGGTTCTGGATTTTTTGCTTTATATATTTTTTTAATGAAAAAGCGAATCCATGAATTTTAGTAGAACACATAATATCAATTTCTCATATACACATATTTTCAAGTATCTCTCTAAAAAGCAATATGAATAAATAATTAAAATAGGTAAAAAAGTGTATCTATGTATAATGAAAAAAATAACTACAAACAGCTTTTATACAGCAAACCAAGAGCTTCACATTCTGTGTTATAAATTGTATTAATCTAAGTTCGAGTGGTTTACTAGTATACCTGTGAAAAGTTACACTTATTCACGTCCTGGCTCCATCTTCAAACCAGCTCCATGATGCCATATTATTGTTTTGTCACCTAGCTAAACGTATGGATGCCATGTTTGAAAATAATATAATAATTACAAGTGTATCAAAAGTTTTCTATTTTTTTTTTATTTACTTAGTTACAGCTTCAGCTTCACCCTTTTCCCTTCTTCTTAGCTTCTTCCTTCACAGCAGGAAAGGCAGAGGGAACCTAGTGTTAAAACACTCCGTTTTCCATTCGTAGTAAGTTACAAGTCGACCTTATAAAAGAGTGTTGATAAAATTTAATGTATCTAATATTTAGTTTAGGAACTCGACGCCTCAAGTAACTACTCGTATAATTTTTTTTTATTTGACTTTTTATAATTTTTGCATTTAATATTTATAACTATTAACTACAGATTATGGTACTCTTTTGATAATAGAACATCAGTAAGATAGTCACGTGGAAGAACAAAGGTTGATGATGATGGCGATGATAGAAGATGAAGGATTTCATCATATGTATATTTTGTAGAAAATTTATGTTAATCACATTTTTACCTTTATTTTATTTTTAAATTAAATGTATTAAATTATTTTTTTAATTAAAATTGAATTATATTAATCAAAATTTTATAAGTATAGAGGCCAGTCGTGGCGCCGGGGCACATGGTATGACTGTAAAACCGACTGGTTGTGGGTTCGATCCCCAGAGGAGATGAAATAGTTACTTATATTTATATTTCAATTTCTTCGCTCTGGTGTAGAGGCAAAGCGCGGCGTTGAGTTCTGCCACTCAACACGCAATGCCTCCAGAATCCGGCAGAAAGTAGGGAACGGAGTGTCTTAACACTAGGTTCCCTCTGCCTACCCTGCTGTGTGCGGGATACAGCGTGAAGCTGATTTATTTATTTTATTTAAAATTTTATAAGATAATGAAAACGAAGTTAAATCATCAAAATTTATTAATTAAATCACAAAAGGGACAGGAGCTAGTTACGTGGAGTTGGGGCATATTGTACTAATTAAGTTCTTCCTACTTGTCTAGAACTGGGTCGGGGTCGAATTAAACGTGGTAATTCGTTGAACTTCGCGAGTGTTCTTATGTAAAAAACAGATTTTTTTCAATATAATAAGGAATGGCTAAATGTAAATTCATGATAAAATATATTTTAAATATCGGCTAGAAAAAAAAGAAATATAAAAAGGCAAAAATAATATTTTTTTAATGAAAACAGCTTTTTTTTTACATTGGTGGTAAAATAAATTTAGACCTTATTGATGCGCTCTTAACTAAATATTTTTTTAAAGTTATAAATTATTATTCTCTCATAAACCCTCGTGGCGCAGCGACACAGCGTTTGATTGCAAACTCAACGTATTGGTTTATTTTGTAAGTAGAGAAAAATTATAATTATTTAACAAAACAAAGAGTGGCGTTGAGTTTGGCCACCGAATACGGAGTGTCACGAAAATTGGGGGAAAATGGGGGGCCAAAGGGCCTCTCAATAGAAAATTTCCTTGGTCTACCCCGCTAAATGCAGGATGCATGATAGACCAAGGAAATTTTCTATGCATAAAAATGTGAAACTACAAAAAAGAATCTCAACTTGGAAATGAAAACTTATGTTACAAAATATAGTAGTAAAGCAACAGCTCACTCCGCTAGTAACCTAAAAAGGTTCCCAGTACTCTACAAACATAGTTTGAAACCTTGTTAATTTTCAATATACTTAATCCTTATCGATGAGCGGAGCAAGCGCGATCTGAAGAGCACTTAAATGAGTGTTCATATTTTACCCGCGTCTGAGTAATTGGTATTCCATTAAATATTTTGGGGGCGATAAAATTTTGTTATAGTTTGCAAAACGGCATAAAATAATAGCTCGGCTGTTTATACTATAACTAGCGACCCGACCGCGGCTTCGCCCGCTTTAACTACTGAATTATTTACTTAATACACTGAATTACTTTCCTGTTTTAATATACGAGGTGTGTTCAAAAAGTATCGCGAATTCAGGATTTTCGCGGGTTACGTATATTCAAATTCCGATTTTTTGTGGCGTTATGTTGGTACTCATGTCTTTCACTTATGCCGACAAGTTCGGTAATTTTGAATATTCAGTTAATTGTTGTCAGCTGGTTTGCTTGCACGTATTTTGGCTTGTCTTCGATTTTTACCTATTCATATTTTGTGTGAAAAACGAAATTAAATGCGCGGATGCATTCCGAATGTTGACTGTGGCATACAGAGAAGCTTCTTTGGACCGAAGCAACGTTTATCGGTGGTACAAAATGTTTTCAAAAGGCCAAGAAGGTGTAAACGACGAAGAGTTTGCTGGACACCCGAGCACTTCAACAATAGACGAAATATCTATGAAGTGAATAAAATGGCATTGGCCAATCGTCGAATCACCGTTAAAGAAATTGCTGAGTTCGACGGATTTTTTAGTATCGTAATATGTAAACAACTATCTGTAAATTCTAAAATTGTGGGTTTAGTTTAATTATATAAGATGCTCGCACGTTGAATCAGTCTTCCTTAAATACAAATAACTTAGTCTTATACAAATAACTAGATCAATTCCAATGTTAACTCTACTATTCTCAGCTTCAAGCTATATGAATTTCTCGTATATAGCAAGGTTGGCAGGGAAAAACTTGTGAACTGAGCTTTCCGTCCGAATTTAAGACATTGTGCGTTGAGTAGCAGAATTCAACGCCGCGCTTTATCTTTAGCATTCTGATGCTATGTAGAATACTGCCTGCAGTTTGTACCTAAAAAACATATTTTTAGCTTCACGCTGTATCCCGCACACGGCAGGATAGGCAGAACAAACCTGGGATCCTAATGTAAAGACGACTGGCCTCTGGCCTAAAAAAACATAAATAAAAGACAAAATAAATTAACAATCCTATTAAAAGAACACTTATATAGTAACAGTAACATAAATGATAGCTGCCGGTCGGGTCAGTGCGCTTCGGGGTCGCAGTCTTCCACTGTTCAGACTTCGCTGCGAATTGTGATTGACATAATTACCTGTATCGGTCTATTCTTGAATGTTGTTGATTATAATTAAAAGATTTTTTTTTGTGTTTTTTTGTTGGTTGAGGCTTTTAAAGAGATATTTTTTAATTAAGGCAATTACGAGATTCGTATAATAGAAATTTGAGGTATTTTTAACCGACTTCCAAAAAAATGGACGTTCCCAATTCGTCGGAATATTTGTTTTTATGTATGCTCACCGATTATTCGAAAACGCCTGGTTTTATATTCGTAATTCGTTTTTTGGTTGAAAGGGTATACTGCACAGGCGGTCCAATGGTAATCATGTCAAGATCTCATTATGGGATCCTGGAGAAGTCGAGGGAACTCTTTAAATTTCATAGGCACACTTAAAAGCATTTGAGTATTTTTATAATAACTTGTATTTGGATATATGTTACAAGGAAAAACAATGTCAAAACTGGTCTACCACGGTTTTCATTTCGTCAGAAATGAGATTCATTAACCGTTGCATTTCTTTTCAACCAACTTCAAAAAAAGAATGTTCATAATTGCATCTGACTTAAAAAAAGGGAGAGGTCCTCAATTCGTTCGAATATTTTTATGTATGTTCTTCTCAATATACCAAAATGTCAGTTCGCACAAAAATGATATCTAACTAAGATTGCAGTTTAAGGACAACCACTACCCATTCGTGCGAGAAGCGTCCTTTTAAGGTCTACTCATCACTTAAAATCGTAGAATAAATTCATAAAAAAAAAACCGACTTCATACCATAAATAACAAACAGGCTTAGTAATGTAATATTTTAATAAGGTTGTTGTAGCATTAGACCGCACTGACACCGACTTCGATTATAAAAACTTTCTTTAAAAATGTATGTTTAACAAAATCAAAGTTAATTTTACTTTATGTTAAGTAAAATTATTTTTTACTTTTTAGTTTGAAATCAGTTTTTTATATACAAAATTGAGAACTTTCTTCTTTTACAAGCGACCGATATAACTAATAAAGTACCTACTAGTTAACAATGAGTTCAACGGCAAGTTTTATTGAGAAACAAAATAGAGTCCTTATTCTTAAGGCTCTGCCGTCTGTCTGTCGGTCCGTCTGTTACTATGCTGTATATGAACAGTGAGTGAAAATTTCAACTGTTTTAAGTTGAAATTTTCACAGATAACATATTTTTGTTGTTGAAGTAACAACAAATATTAATAAGAAATAGTGTGAAATAAACATTTTAGGGGATTCCCATACAACAGACATGATTTACTGTTATTATAAATAATGGTACGGAAACCATCGTGCACGAGTCGAACTCACAGTTGCCCGGTTTTCCTTAAAAATGATTTAAGTTTTACATATTTTTATACACATAAGATACATAAAATTAGAATACTTTCACATACGTATATAAAATTAACAAGACCAGTAGTGGAATATATGTATGTATATATGTACCTAGTTGTAGTAAAAAATAAATTTATATGAATAGGAAAGCGTGTGCAAATTACATTTCTTTTTCATCATATCGCGGGCTGTTTCAATGCGGTTTATTATGTTTCCCGCCAGTTCTGCGTTTTATTACATCGTATCGTGTAATTTTAAGTTAAAATCTTTAAAAATATATGTAGCGTTATATTAAGTGTAGGTAGCTATATTTTTCATTGTTTTGGTTCTTCATATAATGAGAAATTATATTTTAATTTTTAAATAGATATGAGGGTCGTGGCGCAGGGGCACAAAGTGTGACTGTTAACGTGACTGGTTGTGGATTCGATCCTCACTCAAAGAAATGATATATTTATTTAAATGTATATTTTCATTTTTTCGCTCTGGTGTAGAGGCAAAGCACAGCGTTGAGTACTGTCACTCAACACACAATGCTTTCAGAATTCAGCCATCAGCGTGATACTGATTTGATTAGATATTTTTATAGTAAGTACTCATATATTGTAGTCCAAAGTATGCTTCTTTTTTATAGTAGAATAGAAGGGCTTCGCAATTCAATTAACAGAATTTAATATACTTTATAATCACGAATAAACCTACCTTCAAACATTCATAGCTGTACAACTAAACCAAGATAGCGTCATGACATGAGAAGATGATTGATTGTTTATTAATATTACCATTTGTAGTGTTGTTTTTGTATATATTATATGTAGTATTATTTTCATTTGGCGTTAAGTTCAGTCACTCAACATGTAGTGCCTCAAAATCTGTCTAAAATCAGAGAACGAAGTGTCTGAACACTTAGTGCTCTCTGCTTACTCTGCTATGTGGAAAAAGTCTTGAAACCATATCAATATTACCAATTTCATTTTTAATTCTTCTATACAACGTACCTGAAACAATCAAAACATACATAAATAAGAAAAATTGATTATTTTATTTTATTATAAAATACTTCGTAGAGCCGTCAACCGTGATGACCGTCGTGGCGCAGTGGCACAAGGGTGTGACTGTAACGCGACGGTTATGGGTTGGATCCCTACTCGAGGAAATAAAATATTTATTTAATTTATTATTTTCATTTCTTTGCTCTAGTTTTGAGTCAAAACGCGGTGTTGAGTTTCGCCAGTCAAAACGCAATGCCCCCAGAATTCAGCGGAAAGTGGGGCTCGGAGTGTCTTAACACTACGTTCCCTGTGCCTACCCTGCTGTGTGTAGGGCACCTGTAGGTGTCCCGCACACAGTAAGGAAGGCAGAGAAAAAATAAGAACCTATTGTTAAGACACTCGATTTCCATTAAGACACTTCCGTTTCCCACTTTCCTTCGAATTCTGGAGCGCACGATTGCCTCGTTACCAGAGCAAGGAAATGAAAATATTAATTTTTTTTTTTCAAGTCGGAAACAAACCAACAACCTCTTACGTTTACAGCCGCTTGTACAGTTACTCTTACGTGTACAGTCGATTCATTATTACTCTATTAAAAAATTAGAGAATTTATTAGTTGACCTTATTTAATATAATAAAATAGTTTTAGCAAAGGTGCTCCAAGTAGCTGCAAAAACTCCACATCTTCACAATGTAATTTCAAGTGAAATGTGCTGTAAATCTTAGCTGTCGTCTGCATTAACCACACTTGGCTTGCGGCTTAGAACGCATGCTACAGAAGGATGAGATTGTAAATAAATTGTAGATACGCTGTAATACTTATATTTTCTTTTTTCAGCTTCCTTGTTTTTGGAGGAATTACTTAATAATTTCTATTTCTTAATCCAATTTTTTTCAGGCCTACGTTAATATTTTATTTTAATTATGGGGTAGCGAAATTCAACCAGGTATCAAGGTAAATTTCAAGATTTTTTTTTATTTGATACCAGCGGTAATGCATAGTTATAATTGCATTTTATATGAAATTCGTCCTTACTTCCCGTGGAGCTACAGTTTTTGGTAAAAATAAAGGAAAACGTTCTAAAAGTGAAAATTTATAGGTATTTAACTGAAAAATATCATTACAGATTTATATTTATAGTTCATTGCATACAAAATAAATGTATACGTCCGAAAATTTAAGTTTGTCAACTTTTAAGTACCTACTTCCCGTTGGCATCAAATTCTGCAATTGCCTCCTCGGTATGCGAATCCGACTCACATTTGACCGGCTTATTCTATAATCCTACTGAAGAAAGGAAAATATTATTTTTTGTCTTAATACCTACTCCCTCGAATGGGATTGAACCAATATCACAGTAGAAAGCCGAAAACACTACCCCAAGTGAGAATCGAACTCGAACTGACTCGACTGAAACCATTGCGTTTTAAATTAAAGATTGACAGTAATCATCATATAAAATAAATTGTAATCAATTGAAACTTTACTATTAATAATTCTAACAGATATCCAGGAAACAGTAAATTTAACTATGTGACAATTTCAACTAACACGTTACACATACCAACCAATCAATCAAACGCCAAAATCAAACAACTGATAAACAGAAATTGTCAATCAACCGCAAAAGTTTTTGGTCATTGCACATATTTGGAGGGTGGAATTGAACCTAATACTTAAATTTATGAATATAAGGATAATCTTTGCTGATATATTTAATATATTTAAAAATGTATGTTGTTTTGTTAAACGCGCTAACCTCAGGAACTACTGGTCCGATTTTATTGTATTGAATAGTCTAGTTGGTATAGGCTGCGTAAAACAAGCCTAATCAGCCTGTCCACCGCGTATTTTTTTATGTAATCTACTGTAGGTACTTGCGGTCAGAGCTACGTCGGCTTAGAGCGTGTCATGGCTTATTCAAAATAGACCTTTTTTTTGATCCAAAAAAACTAATAAACAAACACAGCTAAATAGTTGCTCATTGGAAAGCGTTTTCCTGTTGTGCGATAGTTATTACCTCCCCCTTATTTTAAACGGGTGGCGCGGCGTTGAGTTCCGCCGCTTAACACATCCTGCTAAGAAGAAAAAAGCGTTAACCTGAGAAAAAAAATTATACACTCATTTAAATGCTGTTTCACAGCATATTTTTATTTACACAAACTTTTTATATTTATTGTTTTCATGAAAATAGTTGATCTTTATAAAAAAAATCAAGTATACCAATATACTGTATATTAATGTTAATTCGAAACACGAAAATAATAACAGTCTACGAATTGTAAAAGTTGCATAATTCTGTGTGCTCGAACTTTGTATAGCTCGAAACGCGGACTAAGTCACTTGAGTTGTTATTTCTAACGAGTTGGAAACTTATACGTCGCTGTATTAAGTATTTAAAAAATAAGCCTCATTGTGGTCTTTCATCATATGTTTTTTTCTTCTGGTATAGTAGACGGAGAACATGGTGATATGGAAATGAGAATAAAGTAAATAAATACTCAACGTATATTAAGCGTGGCTCAAAATTATAGCACGATTGGAATTTATTGATGTTTATATATATTTAATTAAAAAGAAAATCCTAAATGCGGATATATAACTCACACCTGATTTATCATCGTGGGCTTATTAAACAAAACAAAAAACAGTCCAGATACTAGAGTAGTCCAGAACCAGCTCCGTTTTCATCAAGTCATTTATCCCGTCTCGGTTCCCTATGTCAGATTATTAAAAAAAAGTAATATATACTTTCAATGAACAGCTTTTTTAAACACAAATTCCACTATATTTCTAATGACATTACTAGAAGGTAGATCTAGTAGGTAGTTACTGGTAGGTAGCGCACAGTGTTAGCTTACATCGATTCATACGACCCCACATCTTAGTATCCATCGTGTGTAATTGCACTGTCACTCGACTTCATTAGCCATTTTCTCGTCTGCCTTTTCCCTTTACGTCTTTGATGCACGTTTTATCTTGGTTTTAATTTGTGGAATAGGTTGTATAAGATGAAAGGATTAATATGGATGTACTAGTTATAGTTCATAACTTAGTTTTCTTGGACTTTAGAATAAGTTGTTAAACTTCATTTTTTACAATTTCTGTAGGAATTTCGGGGGAACCTCTTGTAGTGCTCCCCTACACTTCCCAAACACGCCAAATTTCAACGTTCTGCTACTCGTAGCTTCGGTTATGTGTTATCTGTCAGTCTCTCAATGAACGAGTTATATATATATATATATATATATATATATATATATATATATATATATATTTTCAGCTTCAAGCTGTATCCTGCACATATTATGATAAATAGATGGAACCTGGTGTTAAGACAGTTTCCCCATATTCCGTCGATTTCTGAAGACATGGCGTGTTAAGTATATAGATGTATAGGAACAGATGTTTAGGAACACTAGTGAGAATCTGGTAACATTTTATATATTGTGTTTTTTGTATGTACTATCTATTAGTGCGTTTTATCAGAATTAGATTGGGCTTAGCGTCAGTAAACTCGATGCATACAGTATCAATCTCTGTCCTCTAAATGCTGAAATTATTTTCAGTGTATTTTGGGTATCTAATTGATGTATTGCATTAAGTTTCAAAGCTAATTTACTGGGAACGGCTTTCAATGGGTTTTGGGTCAAAATTAGAATATTGCTCGCAAAATTACTAGGTTCAGTTCAGTCGAGTTTCGTTTTGTAATAACTAAAAGTTAACACATTATAATTTGAATAAAAATAACAGAATATTTTTATATAATTATCTGTATATATTCATTTTTAAATGTTAGCTTCATGCTATCCCCCGTTAATAGCAGGATAGGCAAAGGGAAGCTATTTAACAGTTGAAAGTTAAGACACTCCATTCCCCACTTATCGCTCATTTTTTATATTGCGTGTTGAGTAGCGGAACTCAACGAGGTGTTTTGTTTGAAAATAATTTAATCCCTTAACCGTCGCACTTATAGTCCGCTTGCTTCGAGAGCCTCAAATATTTATATGTTACTCGGACATTATACTTTTCTGTCCCAAAATCTGTAAAATTCGGGCCAAATTATACGCTCCAAAAGACAAAATTATTCACAGCGGCAGACACCTGTCCTTTATAATTAAAGAAATAATGTCAGTTACGATGTTCCCAACATAGCGTATGAAATATTCATATTATGCGATTTAAGTTCATCTAGTTTATTTGTATGTATATTTTCATTTTTTTTTAAATCAATTTACATTAAGTAAAAAATTAAATTAAATCAGCTTCACGCTGTATCCCACACACAGCAAGGTAGGCAGAGGGAACCTACTGTTAAGATACTCCGTTCCCCACTTTCTGCCGAAGTCTGGAGGCATTGCGTGTTTTGAGAACTCAACGCCGCGCTTAGCCTCGACACCAGAACGAAGAAATGGAAATATAAATTTAAGTAAATATTTCATCTCCTCGAGTGGAGATCGAACCCACAACCAGTCGATTTTACAGTCACACTTTGTGCCCCTGCGCCACGACTGGCCTCAATACTATACATAAAGTGTTTATACTATTATTATAAAACTGGGAAATTTGTTGTACGCCGTAATGTTCGGATTATCGGTTATAATTGAAAAGTGAAAGTGAATGAAAATATTATTAAAACGAGGACATGAAAATATTAAAAATAATTAATTATCTCTAGTGGGAATCGAACCCACAACATGTCGCGTTTCAGTCGCATGCTTATGTACGCTCGTGCCCCTGCGCACCATGGGCAATCGAGGTCTGTATCAGATCAAAAATCGATAACTTTTATATTTGTTAAGATAAACAATTGAATTTTTGCACAAGCATAAATTATAAAATAGTGCTTTAGGTAAAGTTCAGATATTATACTATTATTGGAGTATATATATATTAAAAAAATAATTTAAAAAAAAAATATTTAATTTCCTTAGTCTACACTACTTATAGTAGTAATAAAAATGTATTATTAAATTAGTTTATTAATAAACAATGTTTCTTAAGCTGTTATCTATTTGAGTAAGAAATTAATAGTTATGATTACACATACTTGGTTAATAAAATATAAAATTTACAAAAATTGATTTACAAGTAGAATAATATTAGAAATGAATGTATATTACATAATGAGTATATTATATTTAATTATACTTGGTGAACTTCGGGATCCATAATAAGTTCATTCACTTTTAAAAGATCTAGGGTATCTTCATCAAGTGCCTTTACACTTTTGCCATACTCGTATGTTTTTCTATGACTGGAAATGTATGGATCTGATGCATAGAGAAGAGTATGAAATACATCCTCATTTGTAGCTGATTGAGAGCACTTTCTGGCATGATGTAGGCGAAATTTTTGATACTCCTTATTACGGGATTCTTGTGCACCTTGTGCATTCTTGGGATCTCATTCATTTGTTAGATTCCTTAAATACATGTATTGCGCTTTTGTTAAATCCAAATCAATGAAAACACTCAATTCCTCTTGATCCGATAGCATGTTACTCTGGCTTGCGTTTTCTGTGAGATTCAAATATAGAGACATTGTATCTCGGTCAGCAAGCCTTAGTTTTTCTACGAGTTTTGCTTCTATTTCTCCTATGGAGCGTAAGCCCTAAAAGTAGACATTGCAGATGTGCCCAAGGCATATTCACTAAATAGCGCGGTATTTTCGCCTCTTCGTTGATTCTGATGAGTCCCCATAGGGACACAGGGTCTTCCGCGTTTTCCAGAGGACGTCGATAGTGAGTTCTCAGGTGCTACTTCTTCAATGATTGGTAAGGTTAACAAATATTCAGAATCTAACCAATTTTCGATGTTTTTTAAAAAAATGAATCCTTTTACCGGGACGCTTCTGTCCATCGTTTATTAAAGGAACGAATGAGATTCCTTTGAATGTTGCTGATAATAAAACACATGTTGTCTACAGAAACATGATACTTTTTTTTTTAGAAATATTGATAGCTAATATTGATTGCTTCAAGTTTTTTTTCCTTCTTTAATGTATGGGAGTAATAATTCACGCTTGGAACGCTTGAAAGTATGAGTTATTTTGAAATTTAGTGAAGACACTTAACAATCAAACGTCTGTTAGTAATTTTATTGCTAATTTCTAATAGTTTTATGAAAATAATTAACTTTTTTTATATAATTTTATAAATGAAGGCAGTGCATTTTATTGATGAGTAATATCGCAAAATGAAGATAAATGCTCTTTTATCAATAAATAACAATAATTTCATTGAAATTGACCGCAATTTAATCAATTAAATAGTATAACATTAGAAATTTCAATAGATAGAGTTTTCTTGTTCCCTGGCTTGTATCGTAGTTTTCGTGATAACTTCTAAAACCGCACGAATCCGCAGCTGATTTTTATAAATGTTATTTATGCATATCTGGACTATAAAACAACATCAAATGTAACGCGTCGGTAGACGTTGGTAACTGTCAAAAGTCTCGATGAACTTTAAACACGTACCTTTTTTCTCTTCACTTATTGTTAATATTTTTTATAGGAATATAGTCACAAAATCCACAATATAATAATTGTTTTAAAATCTACATACTATAGGCTTTTTAAAAATATATAACACTTTATACCTATTTGCACATTTTTTTAAGGAAATTAAGTTTAAAATATCGATGCGAACAACCTGAAATAGACATTCTTACGCATTACAATTTCTCACAATTAAAAAAAAATGTTCCAAATGTAATTTACGAAAAAATAATTCATTACATTAAAGTTCCACTATTATACTATTTAAAAAAAAATAATCAGTGCGGCAAGGACGACTTTAGTAAAAATGAATTTTGATCTGCCGTTGTTCTACCATTATCCATAGTGCTGCGCTACGACTGGCATCTAGAATGTAGGGAATGTGCTAAAAGTTGTTTGAATGAATTTGTAATCAAGTGTAGACAAATATTATTTATTTCTCTGTTGTTACTATTGGAAAAAAAATCCTTAGAAATTAATAAAAAAGTAAAGAGAAAAAATAAATTGACCCTAAACTTTGTTATGTTATAAAACTAGTCTCCAAATTCGAGATCACTTTAATGTTCCGCTTTTTCTGCCTTCCAGAGCGAATAAAACGAGTACGAACGAGTGGGAATCGAACTCATGACCTTCGCGTTTACAGACAAAACTTGTGCCGTTGTCCGATTACATATAATTTCATATATTAGCCATTTTTCTTATAGAAATATAAAACTTATTAATTATAAGCGATATAACTTCTCATAAAGTAATAGGTAGGCATATAGTTTTATTCGAAATCACAAACAAACAAATGAACACGGGTAGTACATATCAATTCATAGATAAATCCAATTAATCAATCTTATCTATAAAAAAAATACAATTATTACGATTTTTAACAGGTGTTTTATAACAAAGTACATTTTTCATTTATCAAAAAAAAGGTAATTCAATTTTCTTCTCCCGCTTATACTATATTGTTGTATTATAAATGAATTCTTTACATAAATTTTAGCCTATATCTCATTATAATGTATAACTTATATTATTGTAAAGTTTCATCTAAATCCGTTCGGTAGTTTTTGCGTGAAAGTGGAACAAGTATCCATAATCATAAACTTTCACAAACATTATATTAGTCAGCAGTCTGATTCATTATCCAATGAATAAGACTGTTGTATAAATGTTATTCTAAATATAAAAAAATAAAGTAAAAAAAATATTATATTTAAAAGATAATTGAAATATATACTACTTTTATTTTAATTCGTTTGTCGAAAATGAAATATACTTATAGTGGTTTCATTATTAGAAGAAAGCTTTAAAATATTTTATTTAAGTGAGTAAGAATGCATAATTTGATATATACAATAATATGGTATCATCTGGGCTGGGCTGGTCTGATGATGGAGCTAGGATCTGAATAGTAAATTTTTTCAGAGGTTACTAGTAAACCACTCAGATATAGGCTCATATAAATTTTAACTTCGCCTTTTGCACTATAAAAGTGTGTTTCTTTTATTTACACGTTGTATCCCGCACATCGCAGGGTACTCCTGTGGACCTAATGTTATGACACTCCAGTTCCTATTAAGACACTTCTGGTCACTACTTTCGGCCGAATTCCGGAATAGTGGCGCTGCTTAACGCCACTTTTTGTCTCGTTACCAGAGCCAATAAATAAAAATGATCAAGTGTTTTATTTCTTCGTGTGGAAATCGAACACAAAACTAGTCACATTTACAGTCACACACGGTTATGCCCCTCTACCACAATTGGCCTTATCAGTTTTTCAAATATATAATTTTACAATACAAATAAATGATTTGCTTTAAATGTTCAATCATATGTAGCTAATACATATACGAGTGTATTTGATGTATCTATTATTAATATCGGTTCAAAATATGTATCGAATTTCATTAATATTGTACACAATGAAAGACACTACAAAACCAAATTTATTTATTTTTGGATTATTTATTAATATATTTCCACACACTGGAGTTTTTACATTTTTTCATGCACTAAAAATATAAATCAGTTATTGAATTTCTACTGATTACGCCTAATTTTTATACAATTACCTAATCCTAAGATAACGTAACTATAATAGTAACGTAACTATAATAAAATTTTATTTGTCTGCTCAAGGAGATAGTTTTTTTAATGATTTTAATATATACACATAAAACTTGAAAGCTTATATAAGATAAAAGTGCTCTAGCGAATAGTGGAAAAAATAATGGAAAGTTGGCCGTGAATCGTTTCTTAGAAGTTTAATTGTTTTCAGGTGCTTCAACTTTTAATAGAGATCTGTTCTTATTTTTCATTGTGAGTACTTTTTAAGTTTCTGCTTTGTAAGAATTTGAATATTTCATATATATAATACTTATAATATAAAGTATTCAAATAATACACAAAGATAGAGATAAATATTTAACAATTGATTTGATTTCCGCACAGCAGAGTAAGCAAGTGAATCCTAGTGTGAATATACATCGTTTTGAAGTTCTATTTGTGACGTAACTTAATGCTATAAGAGATAAAGTTAAGCCAAAGAAATGAAAATAATTTATTCTTCTGAGTGAATATCGAACCCACAACCATCGCGTTCACAGATTAACGATTCTACGGTGGTGGTACACAGTCCTAATGGATATAAAACATTGTTTTAAGATATTAGGCAAAATCCCTTAATATAACGAAAAATATATATTTTATCATACAAAGAACGACGGTAATGACGAGTTAAGCAATTATACAAGTTGTCATGACAAAATATAATAGGCAAAGACTGAAAGAAAAATAAGCTGCCAACTTTTAATTAATTCGTTTTTGAAAGCTTCTTGTTCCAACGTAATTTATATAAGACATAACGAAACAAATTCAGGGATAGGTAGCTAAAGTAAACAAAACTATTTCTCTGAAATGAAATCCTGAAATTATATATCTACATTTTTTAAAATAGTTTAGTAATTATCTCGGCAACTTTTGCAGAGCTCTCTCGAAGATACAAACGAGAAGCTAAAAGGGAAATTGAATAATAATGTTCGCGACAGTCCGACTCTCGACTGATAATAAGAACAGCTAAAGTCCTCAACCTGGCTTCGATAATTACTATACAACTCCAGTCGTTTTCTCATCGCACGCCAAAGGAATATAGCGAAACTTCACTGAATGCCTTTATTTATATACCATAAAATAATAAGCTATTGAAATCGGAATTAATTTAGGACATCGAAAAGACTTCGATAATGGATTTTGTGAGACGGGTTTGTTATAACTTGCACAATAGAAAGCAAATAATTAAAGTTCACTGGTGAAATAGATGGTGTTTCTATGATATTGGCTTCCATAAAGTTTTACAAAGACGATTTGTTCAAGGCTGCCTTCAAAATATTTCGACAAGTATGACAGTTCCTTAGTACATAGCATATTCGCAGTAAACCAAAAATACTAATTGCATTTTTTTCTTGTTAATCGGTGTATGAAAATATATCTATAGCTTAAATTATATTTTAGACGGGCGTAAACTAAAAAAAGCGTTTCTGTCAAAATATCTGTAATTCTACAGAAATAGAAGTTTCTGTACGTAGTCTATATACTCCCAAGGACCCTGCATACTACATTTCATGAGTCGACGCCGCGTTGTTACAGTTATGCTTTGTCTGTCAGTAACTCAGTTTATTTTTTTTATTGAAAAAGACATGGCAAAAGAGCGTACGGGTCACCTGGTGGTAAGTGATCACCGCCGCACACGACCCCGTGTAACACCAGAGGACCTACAGGTGCGGCTTTTAAGGTGGAGATAGGAGCACTTTTTGAAGGTACCCAGTTCGTATCGACCTGGAAACACTGCCGCAGGTAGGCCATTCCACAGTAGAGTGGCGCGTGGAAGGAAGTTCCTACGAAACCTGTTATTATATATAATATATATTTAAATAAACATGACAGAACTGATCACGTTGAAAAGTAAAACTCAAAATAATTTCGAAATGTCAGTACGGATGTGCCGTACGTGAAACA
This sequence comes from Heliconius erato x Heliconius himera, assembly GCA_013421005.1. Taxonomy (NCBI): domain Eukaryota; kingdom Metazoa; phylum Arthropoda; class Insecta; order Lepidoptera; family Nymphalidae; genus Heliconius; species Heliconius erato x Heliconius himera. The sequence goes on from JAATLQ010038221.1 coordinate 24,816, forward strand.
TTGCTGCATCAACTTGTAATATCAGTTCATAGCAAAACACTGGCATTGTTGCGAATCCCAACAGAAATGCAGGAACGAAATTAAAAGTTGACGAAACAAAAAACGAATCCCTCGGAAGCTTGTTCATCAAAGAATTTGAGCTACGATCTAGTTTTTCGAAAGTTTGTAAGTTCAAACTTGGCTGTATTTCCGTAATGAAAACTGGGAGAGGCAATAATAATGTTGTTAATAAAATTTTTGATTTTTGTATTTTTTGTACTTTTTAATTGAAACCAGATTATCGCTAAAACTCTTTAAGAGTTTAATCGTACACGATGATACAATTTCACTTATTATTAGTCTAACTACAGCAAAAGATGTTAGCAATTCATTTTATCCAAACACAAGTTATTTATATATGAATTTGATAAAAAATATATGGAAAGTTTCTACCATCAGGGATTCACAAATACATAATATAATCATATAAACTTTGAAGTCACAAACCCATAACACAAGATGGCAAGCTCATTGTGTAAGAATTCAGGACAGTACGCGAGGTAACTAAAAACTTGTTGGCGGTAGTTTGATATAATAATTACGACGACGATTACGGACAAACTGATGCCACCTCAATCTACCTGTGAACACGAACTACTGCTATGTTCAAAACGTCGGATTACCAAAAGCGCTATAATACAAATAAAATATAAAACAACACTGTTAAATTTTTTCATGAACACGACGCTATAAACAATAGATACATTCAGTATCTGACACCCGACAAATTCTTTCTATGACAGTATACATATTTACTTGTAGTACGAGAGCATGCATATAGAATCGCGATTGTAATTTACATTCACAAAGCAAAGCTAAATTGGATTGTCGGGGCGCAACGTTTCATTCAAATCGGACTTTACCTTCGCTTGTTTTGTCATAAAAAATATTCTCAAAAGGATGTCATAGGTAAGTTGTTACCTATATTTAAGGTAAAGGCATAACGCTAGGTTATATTTTCTTGGGGATTTCGTTTACGAAAAATTTTGCATCCGTATTAATTAATAACTTTTATCAAATTTGACGGCTTCGTGGCGATGGACTGTATGTGACTATTGACCCTACTCTCTACTTTCTACTTCTACTATTGATTCAACATATGTTTATTTCACATTATCTAGAAATGTGAAATAAAAATACGTATGAATAATCTATTTAAATTTATATTCCTATTTCTTCGTACTGGTGTCGAGGCAAAGCGCGACTTTTGAGTTCCGCCACTCAATACGTAATGCGTCTAGAAATCGGCAATTAGTGGGGAAAAGAGTGTAGCACTAAGTTCCTTCTGCCTACCCTGCTGTATGCGTGATACAGCGTGAAGCTAAAAAAAAAAACATTATCTTAAGTTTTTATGGATACTGATTTTTGCAATGAGCAGCTAATGCTTGTAAAAAATAATAAAAGGTATTAGGAAAAGTACATTTCTTTTATGTATATCGCGTAGTATTTGTTTTAAATAACTGCTTTATCACAATAATATAATAAGCATAGAGCACGTTGAATTTTTTATAATCTTTTGTAAAATGGTTTTGATATGAATTATTATTGATAAGATAGTAATGATGTTTACAGAATGATTTTATTCTTTAAACAATAAACAATTTTATATATAAACATAAACAAAAAAAGGAATATATTTAAGAGTAAGACTTATGTGTATAGTGAGACTTATGTTTGTGTAAGGCGAGTCGTGGCGCAGGGGCACTAAATGTGACTGAATGTCTTAACACCCTCTGCCTACTCTGCTGTGTGCGGGAAACAACGTGAAGCTATTTTTACTTATGTGTATAACACATGAGCACAGCCAATATATGCGGATAGACTATTTACAAACTCAAACTTTTACCGCCACGGCATATGTTCATTTAAGTATCTAAATATATATACTTTACTTTATTTTTTTTAAGTAATAAAAAAAAAATATTCATAATATACATCTCGAAGTTATCTCCACTTGACACTTAACCAAATCGGGGAAATATCTAAAAAAGGTTTTTGAAATCCCAATCAGAACTATAATAGCAACGAGAACCGTTGTATGTTTTACCTCATATCAAAAGATTTTTAACAAAAATTTAGAAATAAATATCTAAAAATATAACTCGAAATGAAGTCGGAAGACATTTTCTTTGTTGAGAGAACTTTTCAAGTCGACTCGTCATGCCAACCGAACTAACATTTCTTCGGATATTCTACTGTCAAGAGTAAAAATAACTGCATTACAACTATAAAATTCTGTAAGAGAATATTTCAAATTATTATATTTTAGTAGACCCTAAGTTCAAAGGTCTATCAAAAGTTAAAAGCTCCTCTTGTCTTTCTTTCACTTGGGTGTGGAATAGAGATACAACTCAACTCAACCACTAATTTCTCGGTCTGATTTCGTCTAAGAATCAAGACTAGCATTGTCAAACTAAAGAAATCGTTTGGATAAATTTGCTTATCTCCAAAACTAGTTCGAATTAAATAATTATTTTCATTGAATAAAATAACTTGTTGTAATAGCTTAAAATATATGTGTGTAGTTATATTAATTAATTCACTTACATCTTAATATGTATCATAATACTTCTATAAAAGTTTGTAAAGCCACCATCAGAAAGTTTGATGTAGGCAATTAAGTAATTTGTGCGAAAATTAAGGTAATTGTTTTGGAGACAGTTAAGACAACTAAGTACTTAATGTCACATGACATTTGGCACGTATACTTAGCTATTTAAATGGAATTGTATTGTTATAATTAAATTAGAGTCTGAGTTCGAGGCCAATCGTGGCACAGCAAGCGGCTGTAATCGCGACAGGTTGTGGGTTTTATATCGATTCCCACTCGAGGAAATTAAATATTTAATATTTTCATTTTCTCGCTCTGGTAACAAGACAAAACGCGGCCTTGAATTTTGCAACCCAACACGCAAGGCTTCTAGAATTCGGCAGAAATTGAGGAACGGAAGTGTCTTAACACTAGTTTTCCGAAATATGTGCAGGATACAGCGTAAATAACATCACAAAAATGAAATAAAGAAAATAAATAAATTACTAATGATTTTACCATATGTTAAAAAAATATTTCGGAAACATTATGACAAAAGAAGCTGCCCAAAATTCGTACTATATATTCGATGATTCCAGAATCCATTACTTAACATACAATGCTACAAAGTAGTGAGTGTATATTAAGTAATGGAATGAGCAAAAAGCGAAAAACGGAGTGCCTTAACACTAGATATTCTCTAGTGAAAAGAACATAACTATATGATATGACTATGACTTTTCTTCGCTTACTCTCTTTCAGGTTTACTGTGATGGTTTTATATTCAAATCACACACGTCGATATGTTTCTAATATGTAAAATATATGTGTTTTCTTCGTCTGTTTGATCAAAGTATAACAAAGTTTGCCTTGTTTTGCCAGCTGACACCCAGTATATAGGTAAGTAAAATCAAAAATAATAAAGCTGGTGAATTTTTTGTTGTTTGTTTGTTCTATTTTCTTCTTGCATGAACATAAAAATAATATTACAATATTGGAAACAATTAAACTAATAACAATAAATAAATTGAAATTATAAAAAAGCTACAAAAAGTCACGAACGACAAAATGTATTAAACTGTCTGTAATATACAGACAAACTTTAAGCGCGCTCTGTAACTGGAATCTATAGCCAATACCGACTGTATTACTCAATTTTTATCCCAAATAGGGTGTCCATATATTAGAGGTTGCAGGACATCTCAATAATTTAAAAAATAATTTAAGTAAAGTAATTCAATGTAAATAAAAAAAATAAATTCAGCTTCACGCTGTATCCCGCACACAGCATGGCAAAGTAAACTTAGTGTTAAGACACTCAGTTCCCAATTTCCACCGAGTTTTGGAGACATTGCGTGTTGAGTGGCGGAACTCAATGCCGCGCTTTACCTCGCACCAGAGCGAAAAAATGAAAATATAAATGTAAATAAATATTTTATTTCCGTGAGTGGGGATTGAACCCACAACCAGTCGATTTTACAGTAACACTTTGTGCTCCTGCGCCATGACTGAAAAATGAAAATGCTTGAATGCTGAATGAAAATGCTTCGCGTAGTTTCGATATACATTTTATGCATCGTGGAGATAAAAAAACGTGTTATAGTTTATTAAATGTATCTACATATAAGAAAATACCTATACACCGTGCCGGATTTTAATATTCAAAAAATAAATTACCTAAAATATATTGTCTATTATTTTATTGTAATTTTCATTATGTTTTATACTTGTAATAATTTGCATATATTATTATTTATATATTTTTATTTATAGATTTTTCGACGTCGTATGTACATATCAATATTTATCAACAAAGATTCATTGTTCTTTTTTAATGTTTTTGATAGTCATTTTTTTAAAAATGGTGTTTTGAACATTTTTAAAGTGTTATTCCACACTTAGGAAAGAAAAATACTTACTTAGAAAACGTATAAAAATTTGAAAGTAAATTTTACTGGTATACGTTTTCTAAATAAGTATTAATGTTACAATAGTTGATTTAAATCACAATGAGGCGTATAGACATTCCCAATGGCTTTATCTTCGTATCTTATCTTCTACATAATTATATCGACGTATTTTATTGCGCAGTAACGTATTGGTAAAAAGAAAATGTATGTGTAATAAATACATTTTTTTTAAAACTAATATTTTAATAGAAATTGTGTTGTAAAAAATTATGTAAGTTATAGTGTAAGGTAGAAATAAATCTAATTCTTACTACTACTTCTACTACTACTATCTTCACGCTTTATCCCTAGCGGGGTAGTCAGGGAGAACGGAGCGCCAAACGCTACTGTCTAATTATTATTATTAGGACGGAGCGGAGAAATTATTTTTCTTTACTTTACGTAATTAAGTGCGTTCGAATGTAAATACATATGTATATGAGAATGTAAGTGTATTACGTAAATAATGTATGGCAACTATATTTTTCTTATTGGTTTTGCTTTTACGCTATATTATATAAAAATTTTAAGGACCCCCCCGGAAGACATGTATGAAAAGATTGATGAAATGAACGAGGTAAAAGAGGTATGCAGAGACCATAGCGTTTGGCCCTCCGTTTTCTTTGACAACCTAGCTAGGTATAAATCGTGAAGCTTTGTTTGTATGTTCATTATACTTTTTATCGAACAGTATTTTTTCTAGTAAATGAATGTATAACTCAAAACAATTTAATTAATTTTTTAAATCAATTTAAATAAGTGTCTGTGCGTAAATTCATTGTGCTTATTCACTTAAATTTCTTTTCAAATTTAGACATAACACTAACTCTTAATAGCAAGCTGATGACTCCATGAAACTCCTTCCAACGAGTAAGTAGGTAGAAAATTTATTGTTCTAAACCAACTGTCCATCAACCAAATGTAAGATGGCATCCCTACCGTAATGGCACTTAGTAACAACCCGCGCCCACTCAAACACCCTTCGGCTCGAAAATAAATTCCTTTAATGACACACTTGCCGCGCCTTCCAAATCATTTTCATAATTTCCAGTTTTCGTATAAAGGCATTTTCTTCGCTTAACTTTAACAGCTTACGACGGAGACGGTCTGACGTTTGCGACGTTTTAGTCCTTTCAATATTCAATGAAACACGCCCGTGACAATAGCGATCCGCTCCTACTTTAATATTTAAAAGCAAAATGTCATTACTATTCGATAAGACTTTTTTGTTACTATTAGTATTAAATATTTTTATTGTATAGTGCGTCTTCTGTAGTTAATTTAGAATGTTCTCATGCTTGCCATGCCATTAGCTTCGCTCTAAATCCCGTAGTAGGGTAGTTAGAGAAAACCTTGAAACCTAGTGTTAAGACACTCCGTACCCTATTAAGCCACACCCGCTCTCCATCTTTCGCTGAATTACGAGAATTACGAGATGAGTGGCGAAAGGCTACCCTTGTAGTTACCAGAGCGAGGAAATGAAAATATTTCATTCCCCCGAATGGGATTCGAACTTATAACCGTCGCAATTACAGTCGCATGTTTGTGTCCCGCCCCAGCTCCACATCATGTTAACTTAATACTATAGGTATAATCCACGATACGTGATAACATACCCCAACCTTTTCCCACCGAGTTGTATTTAAATCGCACAAAACAGAATAAATTCAAATATAATATAATTCCCAATTGTTGTTTATTTCATACGGCTGGCTGATATTGTACAAAAGCTCCTATGAAATATGTAATAAAATATTCCTTTCATGTGATATTTACTATATAATAAACCTAATCTCTACATAGAGAGCAAACATATCTTAATATTTACATCAAAGTGGGACAAAACTCAATTTAACTCTGATAATAATATCTAATTTACATAACAAATAATCAGTACGAAGGTTGCGCCTAAAATTTACATATACCAAATCAATTTTCATACAAAATACTGTAATATTGAGGCCTTCGTGGAGCAGCAGCACAGCGTCTTAGTATAAACGCGATGATCGTGGGTTCCATTCCCACTCAGAGAATAAATTATTTTCTTTTCCACACTCTCGTACAAGAAAAGGCGCGGTATTAGAATTTGCCACTTATAACGCGAAATATTGAGTATTAGATGGAAAGTGGAGAAGGGAGTGTTTTAACACTAGGTTTTCTCAACCTGCTACTATTATTTCACCGATGTACACACACGAACACGAACACGAACACGGATACGAACATCAATTCAAACAAAACTTATTACTCGCCCAAACCGTATGCCAATTGCTCTATCACATTTGCCAATACCAACGTTGATGCAATTTAACTTATTTCACTAACCTGTTCCACCTTTCGACTTTTAATTGAATTCTATTTGATCGGTCGTACGGAAGCCTTAATTACATTTTGGGCTGCTTTGTTGGGTGTTTAGACGTGGCTTACTGTAATACTAGTAATAAGCGCCTTTAATGTAGGTATCTATTGTTAGAGGCATCTTTTAAATATTGTCAACGTTTTATTGATAAAACTTAATGAAAACTTAATTAGTTCAATATGCAGTAAATATATAAATATATAGACGATAAAACAATTACTATTGTTTAATCTTTCTGCACCATCTTAAAGCTATGTAATAGATAGGTAATAGGTACTTCCACGCATATCTTAAATTATTGTAAGAGTCTTTTTAAGCTCTCTTTAAACTAACTACCTCTTGTAATTCAAGGCGTTCAATTCTAAATTTAGCGAGCATTTCTTTTAGAATCTGAAGCCTACTAACTTAAAACTCAAAGACAATACAAGAAAAAGTCCCTTAGTCCCTTAAAACAAGTGAATGTGATTTTTGGCAAAGCATCAAAGGATATGGCGTTGTGTCACGAGGTCGGTGGCCCTGTTCGTCTCTGTCAATTATCCCGTACGTTACGCTTATTCGTGTACCGTTTAACAAGAAACAAATGGGTACCAATCAATATAGCGTCCCGCAGGGAGGGCTCGCTACACTTGGTGCGTATACTTCAATTATCACCCTTTGCTACAACAATATATACATAGAAATTTTATGGATTTCAATAAAAAAGGAATAAATATAAAAAAAATCGACTTCATATAAATTAAGAACAAATCGGGCAAATGCAAGTCGGTCTCGCATATCGAGGATTCCATACCAATTTCTGGCTTGTATGTCAACGTGAAGTACACTTTTCATAGATGACAAACTTAAATTTACACTCATTTTATATAAAATGAAATACAGTTCAGTTGTTGATAATTTCATTAAATCATTATGCCTGTCACCAATGATTACTTTACTGATCTTAAGTAGTTAAAGTCATTGGTGTCGGAGTTATGAATTCTGCTGTAAAATCTAAGTTTCACCAGAGAAAGAAGTAATAAAATTTAAATATGACACAACAGCCTAAATTCAAGCCTGTTCATATCTTTTTAATTATTCAGTACTAAGAAACGAGTACACAAATTGAAATAGTTTGTTGCTAAATAGGACTTTCATCTGGGTTTGTATAAGCATTCACAAAGTGAGTGCGGTGAGACCCGAGCCACTCATTATAAAGGGATAGGCGTAGGAGCACGTGGGCTCGGAGGACGAGGGCGAAGGTCAATACTTTGATGTCGAATTACAAACGTTACATTAAAATCGCTATTTAACATTTTGCTACGTTTACGTGACACGTACGTGTTTAACATTTCATTTTCAGTTTAAATTAAGTTATTTAAAAAAAAGCAAATTCATCATTGTTATTATTTCTGAATATAGGTCCCCCCTAAAGATGTCTACAGCAACCAGTTTTAAGAAAATTTTATATAAGAAAAGACTATTATTGATAATATATTATTTGTAAATAGATAAAATTTTTAAATGTAAATCAATCTCAATGATTAGGCGATTATAGAGTTGTGTCAAAAAAAGGATAGTATTTTCATTAAATATAGCCATTTCTTCATAAGATAATAAAAATAATATTTTTCATATAGGATCCTCACTCCGGCATCTAACTTATAGTAAACCTATTATTTGTTTTATAACATTTTATTCATATACTGTTCAAAAGACACAGCCTAGTCACAGACAAAACGAGAGTGGCTGCCTTCACTCGAAGAGGATTCTATCGGTAATGAAAGTGGTAGTCTAACCAGGATAAGCTTTTTACTAAGCAACGAAATTTTTTTTTTTTACGTGTTTAAGAAACATAGTGTACAACACGCCCACACTTTTTAATGAGGCCAAGCGGTAATTTTCGCAATGTTCCGATTTGAGGTAGAAATTGGAGAGAGGACTGTCTAGCCTTACTAGATTATGCGTGCCTAATAGTACTACAATATTATTGCAACGTTTTTTTAGCCATACTGTATCACTTAGTAGGGTAGGTAAAAGGAACCTTATTGCAAGACACCGTCCTTTCACACAAAGTTTGTAACTTACCATTATAATAAAAAAAAACCGTAAAAAATATAAATTAAAAAACACTTCGAACAACTTTTTAAAATAAAGCTCTTACTAGAAAATGAAGTTTTTTCAACTCAGTGCCCGTACATTGTCTTGATAAGATTACATCTCGTCTCAGGCAGACGTGCCCTAATCAACAGATAGGCTGTTGATACGAGGCCATTAACGAAATTGCCTCAGATGACATTACATAGCCAATCGAAGGCTTTCGTTAATGTGAGTAATTGTGAAAGGTTTTTTATACTATTTGTTGCTATGATATAAATAATTGAGGCCGTCATGGCGCAGGGCAGGATCTGCTTATAAACATGATAGTTGTGGGTTGGATCTTTATTGATGATAATAAATTATTTTTAACTTCACGTTCGTATCCCATATAGAGCACGGTAGGCAGAAGGAACCTTTAAACATTTTTTTAATCTTCTGGAGACATTGCGTGAAGAATGCAGCGCTTAGCCTCGACGACAGAGCAAAGAAATGGAAATATAAATTTAAGTAAATATTTCATCTCCTCGAGTGGGGATCGAACCCGCAACCAGTCGGTTTTACAGTCACACTTCGTGCCGCGACGCCACGACTGGCCTCAAATGAACTAATAACTCAAAATCACACAAACTGGTTTCGATGATTCTTTTTTTATTGGAAAAGATGCGTTTGATGAAAGTTTGGTTAGGTTAGGTTAGTAGATCCGATTCCGATTATGGGATCCGGTTGAAGTCAGTTTTTTTTGTTAAAGATCTTTAAAAAAAAGACTGAAGAATATAAACTGTAATTTCCGTCGTGGCACATGGACACAACCGTGTGACTGTTAAAGCAAAAGTTAAATGTTCGATTCCTACTGGGGAGATAAAGTATTTAATATTTTAATTTCCTTCTTTCAGCATACCCTGCTATGCGCAGAAAACTGGCTTCTACATATGCAATTTATTCTACATACACATAATCAGTAAAACACTTTGAAAGTTCTAAAGCATTATACATTAAAACTTGGTCTAAACAAAACTGGGCTTCAATTCGTGCAAATGTGGTAAGCCTCAAAGCCCGTTCAAAGAGAATTTTAGCCGACTCCCCTGAATAGTTCGTACGTGAGAATTTATATTAATCAGGTCATTATATTATGTTTGAGAACATTTATATTATATGAATCAGATGTTAAGATTTTTAGAATTAAATATGTATTTGCACAATCAATAGATTTTTTTGGGTTAAAATTCACATTTTTCAAGCAGCTTCACATTTTTCCCAGATAGCAGGATAGAGAGAGGGAACCTCATGTTAAGACGCTCCGTACCGTTACCCTCCGTATTCTGCCCAATTTGAGAGACATTGCGTGTTGAGTGGCGGAACACAACGCCACTCTTGGTTAAGTAGAGCAGGAAATGAGAATACTTAATATGATCAGTTTTCTAGTATAAGCCTCAAGCAGGTTTGAACTTAGAACTTTCGGACTTTAAATAGACTTAAGTACTAGACAAGGCTATCCTATACATAAGGTAGCTACGTTTTCCTTCCGTTATTTTGGGAATGGACCTTTTGTGTACAAATTTTGGGCCGACGCCAAAATTTTAATATCGGCACTTACAGCAAATGCTTAGAGCTTGTCCTTGGCTTTTAAACTAAATGGACATGTCGTTACTAGATACTAGTAAGACATAGCTAAATGAATAATTGTAGTTTGTATTACAATCAAAAACTAATACATACAATAGAAATTTTGAATATTTTACTTTTGTATGTTTTTTCAGCTCTGGACTATTGGATACCTTACTGTCGAGTTTTTGAGAAATGGCATTTTCAGTGGCGTAACTCAACACCATTTGTTTTACTAAAACAGGTAATGAAATAGTTTAAATATGAATTCTTCCCCGAATGGACGTCAAATTCATAATAAACGCGTTTCCAAATTGACGCCTGTCCCAGTATGATAGTAGGAGTCCATGACATTTTATGACATAGGAGTCCATGTCACAGCGGGTAAGCTCAAAGAGCAGCGCCTAAAATAGTATGGCCACTATGAACTAAGGCTCACGAAACAGCCTTGCTGTCCCTCGATTAAGACAGTGCAGATGCCCAAGGAAGTTAGATGTCGTAATGCAGAGCCAATCTAACCACCGAAGACGTTAAATACGGTGCAAAATCAAGTAAGTTGAGCAGAAAAGCAGATCCTGGCAAATGCTAGAATTAACGTCAGGAGGAAGCAGAAGAAGAATAAAAATATACTTACAATAAGTAAGAAATTAAACTCAGGTTAATGGGACATACCTGAAAAGAAAATAAAGTAATTAAAATATTGTATTTGAATATGGTTCATACCTTTTAAACAACTTATGACATCGAGGCACAGTACTTTTCAGCCGAACAGTGGTTATAGTAGATTTTTTAGTCTGTCTCTTTGTGGAAGATGGCATCATATTAATCTTATATTAATTAAATTTTGGGTACTTAGAATGAGCCAGGTGTTTCATACAATTTATTTTTTCAGCTTCACGCTGTCTCCTGCTTGCAGCAGGCAGAGAGAGGCTAGTGCTAATGCATTCCGCTTTCCACTTTCCGCTGAATTCTAGTCGCATTGCGGGTTAAGTGGCGTAACTCAATGACGCGCCTTAAGTCGTTCTTAAATAATATAATAAATTAAATAAAAAAATAATAATGAAAATATTGTTTATACCATATTTTAAAACTTTTACCTTAATGAAGATAACAGACAAAACGTACTTGCATATAAATATATCCGTACACATATCTAGTAGATATCTCAGCGGTATTGCACTACGTATTATCATAACGATTAAATCGATTCGTAAAGTGTTAAGTGGATAGATATAAATAAATCAAGCAATACATCAATTTATGTTTTGAATATTTTTATAATTATATTATTATATATATATATATTATTGTGTATATAGCCTCACGCTGGCATAGAAAACCTAATGTGAAGACAAACTTTTCTCGACTTTCCACAGGAAGTAGAGGCCTTCTATCAGGTGACCTATACGATCGTTTGCCTTGTCCATTCCATGAAAAAAATCGTTGCAGGTTGAGCACCGTAGCCAAGTTACCAAAAAAATTAAATTAAGCTATTTAGGAATACTTTCGCGAACGAGCGGTTGTATGTATGGTCGTTCGAATCCCACTTGGGAGAAAGTAATATTTAATATTTTCATTTCTTCGCTATTAATAACTAAAAATAATTCCTTAACAAGCGGCGTTGAGTTCTGCCACTCAACACGCAATGCCTCCAGAATTCGGCAGAAAATGGGGAATAGCGTGTCTTAACACTAGGTAGGTCCCTCTGCCTACCCTGCTGTGTGCGGGATACAGTGTGAAGTTTTACGAAGGTAACCTAGTGTTAAGACACTACGTTCGTCATTGTAATCTTCATCTAACTTCAACATTTCATACATTTCATCGTACGTAATATGAGCTAAGCAATCTAAGCCCATCAGTCATGGATATTAAAATTATTTACGGTGTAATTTTACATATGGGCTACGTAATACAATATTTACTTTTGTTACTAAAGTAATAAAAAGTACCAGCATAATGATATACGGTTCGTAACTTCACCATGCGGGTAACGTCAGGCTTTTTAGAGTCGAACAACAGGCAAAATAAAAAAGAGAAACAAAAAATTGCTGTTTGTCCGTAAAGTCGGTTTATGTACGAGTACTTATTTTACGTTACGACGGTAAGGAAACATTGATGAAAAATTGCATACTTTTTTGAATTGAATCACTTAAGTTAAGCTTACTTCTTCATCGCTCTATCTTAAGATGTATATAATATAGTTTTATTTAAATTTCTCTATTGTAATATGTTTGTCTGTAATGATTTTCTTGAAAATTTGCTTAAGTTAAGCTTAAATGTTTTTCAAAAGTAAAATAATTTTTAAGATGTTTTTCAAAACTAAAATAGTTTTTAATATGTGCAATTACAACTACAACAACAACAACTTATGAGGCCTCAGGTCGTGGCACAGGGGCATATGTTGAGTGGATTCGATTCCCATTCGAGGAAATTAAATATTGTATTTTTTTTTTCGCTCTCGTGTCGAGGTAAAGCGCAGCACGTAAAGCCTCCAGAATTATGCGGAAAATTGCTACTAGGCCCCCTCAGGCTTCCCTGCTACATGCGGGATAAAGAGTAATACTATAATAACAAAAACTATAACTAAAAAAAATGTAACAAAACAAAAAAATATAATCATTTTCCATGAAAATAAATTCAACCAACAAACACAAGGATCAAAATGAAATAATATCAAACACCCATTATAAAATAAATAAAAGCACATTAATGTTTATTTAAAAAAATGGCACATTAGGTAGAAATAGTATTAAAAAGTAATGCGGAGGCAATTACGGCAAAACGAACCATTAAAACGTTATTACGTTATGTCGAGGCAAAAGGTGAATTGTAATTGAATGTTTTTGTTCTGGTAATGTCGGCAAATGTTTTGTGAAACGCCCCAAGAGAAGACAGCTTATAATTCTATCTATTTTGTTAAAAGCTCACGCAAGCGCGGCGTTAAGTTTCGCCACTCAAGGACGCAATTTATTAAAAATTGGGGCCCCAAAAAAGTTGTGGATGGAACGGACTTGACAATAGGTTCTCTCTGCCTCCTCTGCGAGATACAGCGTGAAACTGTGTTAAGAAGTTTGGCGCTGTTAACTGTGTGCATAGTGTTTGTGGATTCGATTACAACGCGAAGGAAGTTAAAATTATGAATACTTTTGTTATGACAATGTAATTACAAATAATTGTTGAGTTGAGTTTCGAAAACCAACAAGCACTAAGTGCTAAATGCCTGAAAGAGGTTTTTCACTTTTTGCCTCTTCAACCCTAGGAAAAATATTTACGATATACAGCATTGTTATTATATAATACATAACTCAAACATTAAACTAACAAAAATGAAGAATAAAATCTAAAATTTAGATCTTAATCAAACAGAATTCCAGACTGTATTGTCATTATCAATAAATCTCATATACGGTTGGTTTTATTACATTAACGTTCTCAATTACGCCAACTTTACATATAAATTTTACTCATTTACCTACATTCGACAATATAGGCTCCTAATTGTATTAAGAGGTAGCACAGTACACCCGAGTCTCCCCACTTTTATTAAATTAAGGCATTTCATAAAATATTTCGGCATATGAAATATTCAGGATTAGGTGCGTTATAATCGTATACTTTACAATGCTTACGATTTCGGTCACGTATTTCTAATCAAAACGTTTTCTTTTACAGCCTCATTCTGCGCCCCTCTTTGGAATACAAAAATGCCCTTGGGTTTGATAATATAGATTCGTACGTTTTTTTTGCACGAATCTATATTATCAAACCCAAGGGAATCTAAAATGAATGTATTGTGTGAAGATATCTCGTAATATACGTTGTTTTTGTTCCCCTCGACCAAAGTAAAAGTTAAGCTACCCACTTGGGTAGTTAAAATCTTAACAAAATTATTTTTTATTCAAATACGCCGTAACAAGCACTTTCGAATGAAGTTAGTTAAATAGAATACAACATTGTCAGTCTAACAGGGACAACAGTCAAAATTGGTAATCCTGACCAAGATAAACGAAAGTAGTGTATATTTTCATTGGAACATCAGTTTTGCGATTTTCGTTAGAGTTAATTAGAAAATTCTAATAATATTCTATTAGGTAACTATTTACCATAAACGTGTTTAAAACACGAGCAACTAGCACAGATACGGTAAGTTTAAGAATCAAAAGGGACAAATACCAGTTATAAGTAGCAAAATAACAGTACACAAACCAAAAGAAAAGAAAATAGTTCGTACTCTGAATGTTTTTAAAATAAATTGTTAGAAAGAACTTAAAAAAGAAAAAAAAAAGGAATATTCAATTCGCAGATCATTTCCGGCTCCTCTCCACTGTAAGACTAGCTCTCGTAAAAGGAATATAAAAAGTTTATAGGTTCACCAGCCGACGAACACCAGATGTCCACCAATAGCTATAAAGTAACATATATTTGTAGCTATAAAATATTTAATTAAAACGGAATATTTACATTTAAATAATAATTTAATAAGCAGAATGTAGTATATGTTCTATAAGTGTTATGATTTCAAATCATGTGAAAAATTTGAAATGAAATATAACTTTTATTGCTCTACAAAAGTTTTAAAAAGTTTTTCATAATAGGACAGTTCAAAAGCTTTATTATTTATTATCACTAGAAGTAATTTTTCATAGAGAAATTTCATGAATCGTCTTAGTTATGGGTTTAAATATTATAAGAAAATTAAATCTTAAAGTTGTAATTAGTCTAAATAGGCATTCTTTCAATTCATTTAATCTAATTTAGTCTTTTGCTTAACCAAACAGAGAAAGTAAATGTTCTCGCTTATATAACAATATTCCAGTTGAAGAACTTGACTCCGTAAAAAACTGAAATACAAAAAAAATCTACTAATTTGACATTAAACGCAGGAACTGTTATAGATAATGCGATGTGTTAAAACCACAAATTGTTTTTTTTATCAAAGATCTTACTTGAATTCAAGTAAGAGATTTTAATAAGAAACCATTGATATTTTAACCATAAAATTCTCATTAAACAATTTATATAATACGTAGGAAATGACAGATTTAGTTCCACGAAGGAGAAAGGCTAGTTCCGATAACATTTAATTACATGTAGCAAATGTGGCGAGTAATTGAGTTAATGGAACGAAAAATATCACCATTTACACTTAATATTATAGGACTGCTGGTCTCGGAGTATTTTTATTAGAACCAATTAAATATAATATGTTAGTGTGATCATATATTAGTTGAGGTCATAATGGCGCAGTAGGGCTGTAAACGCGATGGTTGTGGATTCGATACCGACTTAGAGGAATGAATTATTTTCATTTCACACACACAAAGTGTCGAATAGTGAAGTTTGAAGTTAAAAATAAATTAGAGTGATAAATTATATACATTACTTATTATATATTTTTATCTATATATTTTTTATTTCCTGTAGGAAATGTGATATATCGGAAAGATAACATAGAAAGAACTTAGGTGTATAAGTAAATATAACTTATAACAATAACGAGGCCAGTCGTGGCACAGCGGTATGAAGTGTGACTGTAAAACCGACTGGTTGTGGGTTCGATCCCTACTCGAGGAGATGAAATATTTACTTAAATTTATATTTCCATTTCTTCGCTCAGGTGTCGAGGTTAAGCACGGCGTTGAGTTCTGCCACTCAACACGCAATGCCTCCAGAATTCGGCAGAAAGTGGGGAACGGAGTGTCTTAACACTAGGTTCCCTCTGCCTACCCTGCTGTGTGCGGGATACAGCGTGAAGATGATTTTAACATTAACATGGTAATGATATAAAATTAGTTAAGTACCGTAATAGAAATAAAGAGAAGTTATTGTTACAGTGATTTATCACTACGCCACTTCAAGTCCGCCTGATGGACGACAAAACACAAAATAATTCAGATTTTCTATTACACCATCTAGATAGGCGGTCATTAATTTTATATTACAAGTGGAAACTTCGAACATTAGTGACACATGGCACGCTCGCGTATTCTTGGTAAAGTTATTTAGATTTAGAGACGGGGTAGAGAATTATTATATTAAGTTTGTATTCCACTACACTTACATGTGTAAGAAACAACTGTGTTTAATGACTGGAGTGGAAGTTCCGAATTCGTGTTGCTTCAGAGATAAAATAAATAGTCATTTCTAATTTATGTTTACAATATTAAATATTTTAATGGTTGAATGCTGATTTCGTGTTTGACTGAGACAGATAAATTATTAAAAAAAACATTGTATATATTTAATTATATAATAATTAATATTTCTTTAGCTTCGCGCTAACGCGAAAACGATTAATTCATTCTTCCGAATAGGAAGCGAGTGAGTATTTTTAAACATCAACAAAGAAGCGAATATATATAGCATTTATATACTGGAATCGAACCTACAACCATCATGTGTCTCGTTAGACACTGACCAAGCTTCATTGGAGTCAAAACAAATCAAGGTATCGACAAATTTAACTTGAGTCATAGAAAAAATACAATTTTTCGTCTAGATCAAAGTCAACACACGTAGTTTTTGTCTCGTTTTTCCCATTCTTTTTTTTTTCAATATACTCTGTTACATGTCTCTAGAGAGAATAACCAATCTCTTTCAGTTGACCCACAGCCGCACTCGGAGTTAACAAACAAATGGACTTGCACTGTACGCGATTGATAGTTTTTTTTAAATGATGACTCGATTGTCATGTTTTTCAGCACTTCCAAAGACTTTTAAATTCTTTTTCTTGTTTTGTAACAATGCTATTGTATTTTTTTAGCTTCATGCTGTGTCCCGTAGGAACCTTGGGAACCTAGTGCTAAGATCGGTTCACATTAAGACAATTTTGGCCGAACTTTCCGTTCAAGTTTTCGAAGATTCTGGAGGCATTGCGCTTTGCCTCGTTACCAGAGCGAGGAAATGAAAATATTAAATATTTCATTACCTTGAACTGGCTGTGTTTGTTATTTGCTGTTTCAAATTATCTCTGAATACGCTGGTTCACAAGAGATAGCTGTTATCCACTACTGTTATCTTCATACAATAAGGAAGGAGCAATAAATAATATATTGATTTTAATTTTACTAAAGAAAACTATTTTTAATAAAATAATAATCAAAAGTATCAGTCGTGGCGCAGCGGCACGAAGTGTGACTGTAAAACCGACTGGTTGTGGGTTCGATCCCCACTCGAGGAGGTGAAATATTTACTTAAATTTATATTTCCATTTCTTCGCTCTGGTGTCGAGGTTAAGCGCAGCGTTGAGTTGTGCCACTCATCACGCAATGCCTCCAGAATTCGGCAGAAAGTGGGGAACGGAGTGTCTCAACACTAGGTTCCCTCTGCCTACTCTGCTGTGTGCGGGATACAGCGTGAACCTGATTATTAATAATCAAAAGAGGCTAGGGACACAAAGGTGTGACTGTATACGCTACAGGTTGTGATTCGATTACTACTCGAGGAAATTAAATATTTAATATTTTCGTTTGTTCGCTCTGGTGTCGAAGCAGAGCGCGGCGTTGATTTCGGCTGCTCTATACGCAATGCCTCCAATATTCGGCGGAAAGTGGAGAGCAAGGTGCTTTACGTTAGGATGTTTTTTTTAATAATCAAAAATACCTATTAAAGTAATGAAAAATGAGACTTTCATAAATCGAGCGTATATTAAATCCATATCTGAAATAGTAAATTGGAAGCGCGGGGGAAATCATACGTATCGTGATGACCCACGCTGGCACTTCCGAGCCAATTTTCGTCAATTTGCTAATGGAATATTATATAATGGTAACATTTTGTAAAATAATACATTGAAATATATAAAAAAATATTATACATATGTATAAGAGTAATCTATAAAAACTACGCAACTTAAACGTGATTTTCACTGATAAACAAAATAATTTGAACAAGATTTATACGAGGCGAGTTGCGCAGGGGCAGAAGGGTGTTATCGATATAGAGTGTGAGTTTGACTCGAGGAAATTAAATATTTAATATTATTATTTCTTCTTCACCAGCACGCAATGCCTCCAGAAATTGGAAAAATAAGTGCCCTAACGTGTAACGGTAATCTCACTCCGCCTGCCTACTCGCGAAACTGAACGCGAAGTTTTGCCTCTTTACCAGAGCGAGAAAATGAAAACATTAGATATTTAATATCCTCGAATGGACATCGAATCCACAATCACTGCGTTTACATTCACACGTTTCTGCCCCTGCGCCACGACCGGCCACAAATCAAGTATAGATGTTGAGATATTTTCTCACGATACACAGGATGTTGATTGTTCAGCGCTAGATGATCTCTAGTTTTTATTTATTCTGTCGTTGTTTTTATTTTACATTGTTGTCATTGTGTAAATGGATCATAGATAACGATAATTAATTGTTTATATTTTATTTAGATGGAGTATATAAAAATATCAACATTAGATGCAAGCAATTAGAAATTAAATACATATATGTTATTTGAATTTGAGGCAAGTCGTGGCGCAGGGGCACATAGGGTGACTGTAAAATCGACTGATTGTGGGTTCGATCCCCTCTCGAGGAGATGAAATATTTATTTAAATCTATATTTCCATTTCTTGGTTCTGGTGTCGAGGCAAAGCGCAGCGTAGAGTTCTGCCACTCAACACGCAATGCCTCCAGAATTCGGCAGAAAGTGGGGAACGGAGTCTCTTAACACTGGGTTCCCTTTACCTACCCTGCTGTGTGCGGGATTACAGCGTGAAGCTGATTAAGTTATTTGAATCTGCAAAAAATATGTAAGTACATAGGTATTAGTATATGTTAAACATAGCCTTGTATAGTATTAGTATGTAACTTTTAAGTAATTTATATAGAACATTTGAAGGAAAATGTGATTTTAAGCTTAAACAGATTAAAGACGTGTGGGTGTTTAATAATGCAGTAGCCGTAACTGGAACTAGTTTGTAGCTTTACAAAAACCTGTGTCTACTGTAAACTTGTAGAGAAAAGTGGTGGTTTCTATTTTTAAGCAAGACTTCTTTTGTACTTTTGAAAAATGAATTTCTAGGAAATTGTAGTATTTAACATGTATTAGGCAGCCGTGGCGCAGTGTCTACCTACAAATGCGATTGTTGTGGGTTCGATCCCATTCGATGGAAAAAAATTTTTCGTTTCCTCGCTTTGGTAATTTTCCAGACAGCGCGGTGTCGATATCAGCCACTCAACACGCAGTGTGTCGAAAATTAAGCGGAATGTGAGGAACAGAGTGTGTTAACACTGGGTTTCCAAATGCATCCCGCATAGTAAGCTACAAAATATATGCATGGCAACAGGTAGTTAACAAAATAACCTATAGAACATGATACTGAGTTTATAGTTTGGAAACAATTTGAGAGTTCCGCTATTCAACGTGTAGCATGTTGAATGGCGGAACTCAACGCTTTTGTCCTACCAAAACTGAGATATAAAAATAATTAACGATTTTTTCGACTGGTAAACCGAAACCAAAGCAATAGCGTTTACACTTTTATTCAAAGCACTAATTTGTCAGATTTTTATATTTAATATTGTACGCTAGGAACTGTTTCAAAGAAACCATTACAGGCTGTCACTGGCAAGCGATTGGCTTATCGTACTCTATTTGCTTATCAATTTAACTTCGATTAAGCCACCAAGTCTGTAAAAAGGGGAAATAAGTAAACACTCGTAGAGGCGCTGTTGTTTGGAATGTTAAGTATTGGGAAGTTTTTTGATTATAACTTACTTTCTATACCCGATAGAAGGCCGTCGGAATATTATTTGAATAATCTCAATGTTGATAACAGAGTAAATAATCAAGTTGATTACATTATTTTACTGTACTGGGTCGTATATATTTTAAATTAAAAAATTTGATATTGTAAAATTAGTTTATGTGCTATTTAATTTTGTTTATCTACTAAAAATACAAATGTATCCGGTTCATACTTCGTAAAAATAAATTAAACACTTTTTTTTTTCTTCACTATCTTTAAACTAAGTGTTTTAGTGAAGAACGTCGGAGAAATTTGTCACATAACATTATTTACCTCCAGTTCTCTTTTTAGCAGCACAGCATTTGACTGTAATCAATATGGTTGTGGGTTCGATATGCATTCGAGGAAATGAAATATTTAATATTTCCATTCGCTTTGGTGTCGAAGCAAAGGTTGGCGTTGAGTCCACCACCCAACACGCAATGTCTCCAGAATTCACCGGAAAGTGAGGAGTGGAGTGTCTTAACACTAAGGTCCCCTCTCTATTCCCTGCTACACACGGAAAAAGCTTGAGGCTGAAAAAAACTTTCTCTTTTTCTCTCTCGCTCTTGTTTGTTGTCGAATAAATATGCAATATCTTAAAAATTGGGGAACGGAGACTCACTCTGCTTACCCTGCTGTATGCAGGATACAGCGTGAAGCTTAAAGTAATAAACCTCAAAATATACAATTAAATAAAAATCCATCTGACAAACAAAAATACACTTAAATATTGTATTCAAAAATACTCTGTAAATTAAAAATCGAGTGCCATTTTTCACTTGTTAAAATGATAATTTCCGAATAAATATTTATTGTGTTTTCGTTTCAACAACAATTTACCTACAATTTTTAATTAAAACGTTTCGTAAAACCATTGTTCGACATATAAAGTCGAATTAATACAACGAAATCCGGATTTATATTTTATAGTGTTCATAGACTCATTTTAATTTGGTGTTCTGGGTGAAATGTTTGTTTAAGAGTAGGTTCAAATATAAAAAAAATAAAAGAAATGAAAATAAAACATATATAAGTAAGCCTAATTCAAAAACAAAATTTACTTTTTCTAAATCCCACATGGTTCTTTCCCATGTCGGTCTTATTAACCAACTTATACTTGTGATCTATTTATTTAATGGATTTTATATTTATTTATTATCGCGTGGATAGACACTATGTCTACCATAGTCTTGAAACTAAAAATAATACGGAAATTTTGTTTTAGTAATAATTAAAAGATCAATATGGTGCTGGGTTCGATTACCACTAGAGGCAATGACATATTTAATATTTACATTTCTTCGTTCTGGTACACACAATGCCTCAAGAATTTATCGGAAAGTGGGGAACGGATTAATAGGAACGGAGTGTTATAAAAAATATTACTCTTCATGGTCAAAATCTCTATAATATACATATTGATTGATTTTTTAATATTATAAAGGGTTTATGAGGCCAGTCGTGGCGCAGGTGCACAAAGTGTCACTGTAAAACTGACTGGTTGTGGGTCCGATCCCCACTCGAGGAGATAAAATATTTACTTAAATTTATATTTCCATTTCTTCGTTATGGTGTCGAGGCAAAGCGCGGCGTTGAGTTCTGCCACTCAACACGCAAAGCCTACAGAAATCGGCAGAAAGTGGAGAACACTGTCTTATCACTAGGTTCCCTCAGCCTACCCTGCTGTGTGCGGGATACAGCGTGAAGGTGATTTATTAGATTTATTTTTTTATAAACGGTTTATTGTATTCCATAGTTGGCTTAGCAAAGTTATACGGTAAGGTGCCTCTGCGCCACGACTGACTGGCCTCAATTTCAATCTCTGGCCTCATTTATGTACCTTCAAAAAGCGCGTCTATCTCTATCTTAAAGGTCAGCAACGCACCTATAGTTCCTCTAGTGTTACACGGGGTCGTGGGCGGCGCTGATCACTTACCATCAGGTGTACGCTTTTGCCTTGTGTTTTTCCATAAAAAAAACCTTTCTCCTTTTCCTACTAATTACGAAATTCAACACTGCGCTATAAGGAAATGGAAAGAGGTAAAAATAATAATATATTTAACACAGAGTTTCCGGTCAGAAGCGCTGACCCACTACGAAGGTCTCAAGGTTAAAATAATAAATCTGACTTATAGAAATAATTAACTCAAAATAAAATGCGAATAAAATTAGTGAACATTTTTTACACAAGATTAATGCAAACCTTGATTATATGAGTTTTATTGCCTATTATCTACACCTACACCTATGAACATGGATTAAGGAAACATATTTCATACATTGTATTGGTATTATCACATTCTATGGCGTTTTTTTTTCATATTAAAGACAACTCTGTCCATATATGAATACGTAAGATATTGCATAGTTATTTTTATATAATATAGTGATACAAGAAAACATTCTTTGTTGGCAAGTGATTTATACGAAAATAAAGAAAAAAAGGACGTAAAATAAGGCAAATAAAAAATATAAAAATAAAAGATGTAGCAAAAAGTACCTATTATTCTGTAAACAAGAACGGCTTGTAATTATTTTACCATTTCAATGTTATTACGGAATCAAAATCATACTTCTAATGGCACATACAAAGTATTAATTAATAAAGTTTTATTTTTCTTTTTATAAAACTGATAACGATGCTATGAGAAACGATGAGATAATTATCTCTTGCTTTTTTACTATTTCAGGAAACGCAAATACAGTAAAAATACGGAATGAATAGAATATTTTTATAATACTTTCCATTTTATAAATAAATGCATGTATAAAATAGTTATTTAATTAAATAATATGATCTGTAATGTTGCCTTCCGGTAGAAAGCTTCATATAAAATATGTTTATCTTTTATGAAATTTTACCAATTCATGAATTTCTATTCCAATTGATTGATTAAGATCAAATTGAACCGGTTTTTAAATGTGTGATAAAATTAACGTTTACGTTAGTTTTTTTTTTATTGAAAACATAATATTGGAATGTCATTTTAAGTTAAACAAATATTTTTTACGCTGTTTTATATGTCTATGCATAATATATGTTATTATTGTACTAGATTACCTTTTTTAATTCTATTGTAACAAATAAGCATAGCGAATTAGAATAGTAAGATAATAAGCGTATTAAAAAACATAATCACAAGCATTTTGTTACCATAAATATGAACAAAAAAAAAACAATTCATATTAATTAATAATTAGTACCACAATGATTGAAAACACCAAAAAACCAAAACAAAACACCAATTGTTTACAAAAACAAAGGCACAAAACTATTTAGCAACGGCATCTCCATTGCAAAACGGCAGAGCCTATTAAACTACGCCGCAAATTGCAATAGTTTTGCTAACCCCGAGCCACTCCACGTTCAAATTGTGGCCCGTAACGAATCAAGTTTCCAATCACAATCAAGTGTTTGCAGGCGGACAGACGGAACACGATGTATCGTTCTTGGAGCCAGTCAACTGAGTAATTGCTGGAGCTCGGGGATCACCTATAAGTCATTCGAGGTAATTGTTTGGATGTCCGATGATAAGAATTACGTTGATGTTACTGTGTTTTTAAGGGAAAGTGGATGGTAAGAATACTTTGTCAGTCTAAATCTGCAAATTTAATAAGTGATCGAATCTATATTTAGGTAATAAAGAACCTAAATATAGCGTATATTTGGAGAATAAAAAAACCTGTATACATACGCTCCGATTTTTCCGTAGCATTTATAAACATTATTTTGCGTTGGCGGAATCCACCATAATACAATATCTATAAATCGAGTCTTTAATCTGTCGCCAAATAAGTAAATCGTTTTCAATTGTGTTCATATGGCACCTTTACCTTTTTTTTTAACCTTCCAGGTTGACATTGTGGACATTCTAAATTTAGCGAAATATATATAAAAAAGCAATACATTATTTATATATACAATACAGTCAATGCAAGGAAATAAGTTGAAATAATTCTACGAAAAGATTTCGAGTAGACTGCGTTTCTAATACTTTTATTATTCATATTTATATAGACTTTATATTGATTTATGCCTATTTAAATCAATGAATATTATCGTATGCTGGATTTTTTTATATAATATTTTTTCTTCTGTTTTCGTTACTTCAAGATCAATCAGAACAAACGACCCCAAGAGAACTTTAATCTATGCCTTTCTGTCTAAAAATCAGTCGCATAGTTTCAAAACCTGCTGTGTGCGGGATACAGCGTGTAACTTTATACGTCAATATCAATGTAAATTACCAAAAAAAAAACAAACTTTAAAACAGCTATCTGTTATATAAAGAAAATAAATGAATGAAAAGAAAACTCAATTACAAACTTGATTAAGACAAGCTCGACGAAGAAGTCGACGTTTCAATAGAATAATTAATTGAAGCAAAGCAAGACCGAGGCTGTGGTGGAACGTCGTACATAGTCTCAGAGGCAATTTATTCACCTGCATACTATACTCAGTTGCCAAACGAACTTGGCAACTGTTTAGTAGCATCACTAATTTATACCAATGACCCTTCTAAACGCGGTCTAATCTCAAATAATGGACGTCCAAAGCTCTCGATTATCTCATTTTAGATAATTGCGAATCAGTTATTAATCCGGTGATAAATAATGCGTAACTCATCAGTTACGTGTTTTGTATGGTTTGCAGCAAATACTGATTACGATGAGTTGGTTTCCGGTTTAGGAATGTTCCTGTGATCGGTATAAATATGTAATTAAAAAATAAATCCGCTTCACGTTGTATCCCGCATACAGCAGGGTTGGCAAAGGGATCCATAGTGTTAAGACACTACGTTCCCCATTTTCTACCGAATTCTTGACTCATTGCGTGATGATTACCCACAACCAGTAGCATTTACAGTCACTTGTGGCCCTGCGCTACGACTACCCTCAAACTAATAAATATATATTTTTTTATTTGAATGCGTACAGCGTTAGAATATTGCACGTATGAGACAAGCAAAGACAACTTAATGAAATCACTTCGTGCTCCACTTTTCGTTCACGGACTATGATATATATTTCTGCACTTATTATGAGAACTTTAGATATTTTCTTCCAGTTGACAACAACCCCAAATTGTTTAAATTCAGACAATTTTGTTTTAGTAATACTTATTTATGACTTAATAAGAAAAATAATTAAGATCTTAGAACACTTTCGTTTTTACTTTCCGCCGAATTCTTGAGGTATTGTATGTTGAGTGGCGGAACTCACCGCTCCATAATAATCACACTCTTGTGCCTCTGCGCCACGACATCCTCTGGATCAAAATACCGTGCCATGGCACAGCAAACATTAAACGGATTGTTTTTCTAATAGAAGGATAGGCAAAGCCAACTCTCTACGTACTCCGTTATATGCGGGCAAGTAAAGCGTAAGGCTGAATAAAAAAGAAATAAAATATATCCACGTGACTTAACAGAACATTCTATAAAATAATAAACTCGCAAATTAATATGGGACCAATTTCAATCATTTAAATCAATCCTTTGTTGAAATTCAGAAAAAAGTATTGCTAGTAGATAATAATTTGGGAATATTATATCAAAAGGAAGTCATCGTCCAAACGAGGTTGCGATATCTGATTAACACAATTATTTCTGTTCGAAATTGGCAATATCTGCGCGAACCGAATATTCATTGTTGCTGATTTCGAGAGCAATGTAAAAATAATTTTGTAGGCATCAGATAAAGTTGGTACATTATCAATTCCATTGTTGCAGTGTAATAATAAAATGAAAATCGCACATCTGCTGATATTTATATTGTTAAATATATTAATACCCAATTAGTTTCTCATAGAGCTTAATGAAACTGTACAAGATATTAAAATCATATATGTATTTAATGTTCAATCGATTGTATTTTGTGTTGAAGTATAAAGGTCACTGTATATTTAATTTAAATGGGAATTCCTCCAAATAATAATGTGACATTAATGTCACGAGTGCAGCAGCAATTTTATGTAGCGATAATGTAGATAATTGCATTTACATTTTGAAAAATAAGTTAGTGAAAAATGAGCGATGTCTTATTACGAAGGTACCTATACTTATAAAGCGTTGCATCCTTTCCTATTTCAAATCAAAGTATTGCGTCGGCACGTCGATATTAATAAATGATTAAGTCACGCTTTCAGTATTTCAAAATGGAAGGGTGCCAACCGGATATTATGCACAGCCAATTTTTCTATGTTTAGGTGAGCATGAACATGTCTACAAAATATGACATCATATGGCCTGTATTACAAAAACATAGCAATACTCATAATAAGTGATATATCACTTTATTTCCCACTACGTAAAAGTGATCTTACAGACATTTTGGAAAGGTTTGTATCATGAAAATATATAAAAAGGGAAATGTTACACACATATTACTACACAAAACAAAACAACCCTCAAAAACAATGATGTATAGAAACAATTAAGAAAAGAAAAACCAAAATAAGTCAAGTTTGAGAACAGATGACGCTCGATATGTCTTGTGTCACTTGGCGTCAGTGTGAGCACTCCGCATGATATATAGTTGGGCGGCGAGTGTTTCTAAAAGCCGTTTGCTTAGCGCGGCCGCATCTGGTCAGAGTTCTGTACCTAAGTAGATTTACCGACGCAGGTCAAGGTTAGTTCGTGACAGTATTAATTTAGACGATTAATGTTGGGAGGATTATAAAGCGACTGTTTAGTTGGGTACCACGACCAGAGAAGTGTTCTTATATAATACACTAATACATACATTTATGATAATATTCGAAAAATAGTTCATATTTTTTATAGTGTCACGCTGCACGTAGCAGGGTAGGCAGAGGAAACCTGTAAACCTAGTGTCAAGAAACTCAGTTCCCATGAAACAATTCCGTTCCCCACTTTCCAGAAAACTCTTTCTGAAGGCATTGCGTGTTGAGTGACGGAATTCCATAAAACGATTTGCCTCGTTACCAGAGCAAAGAAATGAAAATATTAAATATTTCATTTCCTCGAGTGAGAATTAAACTCAAAATCAGTACCGTTTACAAACGCACATTTGTGCCTTTGCGCCACGACTGGTGACAAGTTTATATTTATATCTAGTTTTTTTTAAGCACCTTAAGCATTTAGTGTCAGAAAAGATCTCTGTCATGATTGCGTTGGAGCAAGATTAAGCTCAAACCAGCGCGTAATAACTAAATATAAAAAAATGTGGGGCAAATTTCTCGTTGTAGGTAAAGCAAAATGCAAACTACAGAGAACCTACATATAGTTTCTTATTGTTTCCATATGAATTCAAAGATATTATCTATATTAATACTACTACAAAATACTTAGCCATAATTAAAAAGTATTGTTTTTGAAAGTGGAAACCAGAAATAATTTAGTTATCCTAATCCGAAAAGGATGGAAGATAATATCTGTGTTATAGCAGCGTAAGCTTAGTTTGATAGATTTTAGTATCTAAATTTTGTTATTTTTTTATTATTATATATCACTTTTACGAGTTTTTGTCACTTTTAAGAATTTAGCTAAAGGATTTTTAGTCATGCATTGTTTAAAATTATAAACTAGATATAAAAAAATAAATCTTGTATTTTAAGACTGTAAGATAACCAATTGGCCTAAAATCCAAATTTGTTTATATTAAAAATAAAAAAATAATGATTCCTAATTCTAAGAGTTTTCTGCATATTCTTGAAATAAATATTCTTGTAATTAACATATTTTTTGCTATAATTTATCCTGCAGGGCATTTCAGTCTCGGCGTGTATGAAAATTCTTTCTACAAAACATATAGGTCAAAACATGAACAAATACGCTTAGATATGTACATATAGGTATTACATATATGTATTCATTACAGTAGGAAACATAAAAAAAGTCGCTTCCCACCGATGTATGTTTAAATATAAAACTACACGACGGTTGTTAATGCTTTTTACTAATAAAAGTAATTTAAGAATATATTTATAGTACATTCATATTTTGTTTGATCCAATCTTAAAATATCAAAGATTTGTAACGTTTCGATCATGTAAGCCAAAAACACTAATTGTATGTAAAAAAATGTTGTGCAGTTAACACAGACCTGCCCGCAATGATTGCCGGTTCAATTTACACTCTGGTCGACATATATTTAAATAAATCCACTTTAAATACAATCTCTCAGTAAAACAAATGGAATGAACGGACTGAAATATTAAATGGAACAGCGTTCAACACTTCAGGACGGGATTAACCGTGAAGTTAAAAAAACCTATTTAGCGCTTACATCAGTGAAGTTAAAGTAAAACAACATCCAATATAGGTAAGTATATATGAACAGAATTTTAACTTGTCATTATTGGTTAGGCGCTAGTACGCTCTAACGAATAGCAATGGTTCCCCAGCGGCGGTAGTTTCGATACTTGAAAACATAAATACTTCGTGACTAGACTGCGAAAGAGTTTCTTACAGCCTCGCTCTTATTACTGAACATTTGTATTCTTATTTATTGTACCATTAGCAGCTTTGAACGGTTGCTTTTTTCATCTTTGATCTGCGATCAATATAAGATACTCCTATATAAATACAAATAAAAACCAAAAATACGTTTTTGTATTATTAACATAATTTATGTCATATATTTTTAAGAATAATAAGAATATCGATAAAGTATCTTAAGCACCAACGAAAAATTATGAATTGACATGCAAAGTCTATAAAAATCAATAATTTCTCGGTCATCAGTAAGCTACATCTTAACCACAAATTTTATTAAAAACACCATTTCATAATTGTGAATTTAAAAAAAATATTTTGAGCAATACAACTTATTCCAATATTTTAATATTAACAAGAACGTTGTAATGTTTTACACAAACCTACTTTTTCAAGCCAGGTAAATTTTTATATCTTTTAAAATAAAAACGAGCCTACAAACCTTAAAAGCTCTATTAGAGTCTTCGTTCCATTGCATTTAAAGAGCAGTCTTAAATGTAATTTGCATCTTTCACATCTGTTTTCTACATTTTGAAGAACATCTCCATTGAAAATATGAGATAGCAGAATGTAGCGTAATTTTATGAAGAGCCCTGACAAGGTTTTTTGTTATATTTTATAAAGACTCCTCCATTCAGTTTTCTGTAACTCCGAGTATTGAAGTTGCAGTAAATGTATCTTACAATGTCGGCTTTTTAATATACTATGTGTGTCACTTTAAGCCCAACATATACTTAAGAATATCTATGAATAGGGTATACACGAGTCATACTCTAAAGGTTGCCCTTTCAATATTTTAATATGAAGTAGGTGACAAGACGAGCGTACACTGTTACAAATAAAATTTATTACACACCTAATACCTAGTAAATATAGTTTCTAGGATTTTATTAATCCAAAACTTGGGATACAAAACGTCCGAATATAATATTAGATAACAATTTGGATCACTATTAGACTTCACAGTACCTTAAAATCAGAATTTAGGTTAAAACAGAATGAATAGTTTATGCTAATTCGGTAAGTTACGAGACGCTCTAAAGCCGATTACGAACACATCACATCTTCGATTCTACCCGCAAAATAAGCCTACTTTAAGGAAGAAAAAACTTTGTGTAAGCCAAAAACTGTCCGTAAGATTTATTATTTAAATAAGTAAAAGGAGTTTCATACAAATACAATTCCAACAGCGAATCTTCCTTATATTCTCCTGTTTCCACGTATCGCTACTGCTCAGCGTATCTTATGGCAGAATTTAAATATTTATCTATATAAATATTTCTATAAAAATCTTTTTTTATCTGCTTTCTAAAGTTTTCGAAGTGGTGGTTTTCTAATTTTATGATCTGTTTTAATATTAATAATACTTTCTTAAAGTATTAAGCGTAAAATTCTTAATTTCATATAATAATATATTATATAAGAGTAAGCCCCTCCAGCAACAATCACAGCCACCGTTAGAGCATACGATTCATTAGCCAAAGTCATTATAAGAGAAGATACTATAAACAGACTCATACATATAACGTGAAATATGATATACCAAAATTGATATTTCAACACGGGGCGATGTCTTTTCAAAAATCCGATAATTAGAAATGCTGTAGCCACAAACAATTGTATGTAGAGTAATCCTAGAACAAATTCAACAATGATTGCAGTAATACTTTCCAAATGGGAATCAACTTTTTCTGTAGACAAAAGTAAGATAACTGCTGAAAATACCATAATTGGAAGTATGGCAGATATGGCGATTATTATAAACGCTCTACGGAGTTCGGTACAACGAGAGCAAGTTACTTCTTTTGAGTCTTCGAGAATCATGGTGAGTTTTGAACACAATTGTAGAGATTTATTTATGTGTCGAGTTGATGGTTTGTTTCTTTCAATAAATAAACGTCAACATCACGTTTTTTTCAAACTTTGCTTGTTGACGTTTAATATATCAGATACATAGTGACAGCTAGACAGCAAATAACAAAAAAAAACTAGGATTGCGTTCAGAATATCTAAATGTATTCATTTTCTCTTATTCATTTTCTTTAGCATTTAGAAGTAAGGTAATGTTATATAAAATTTTATACAACGTTATCGTACTTTAAAACGCATAATAGCAGGCAATCGTGAGGACTGCCGAATAAAGTAAAAATTGACAAGAATTATTAAATTTAAAAATTTCTTATTATAAATCTTCTTTCATCTTTTTTTCATATTGCTAGCTTGCTATCACTAAAACATAACGCTGATGCACACTACATTTTACCCAGTTAAGAAGCGAGCATTAGCATGCTGCTGACGCAATCTAATAAGAATTTCCCCTACCAAAAATCGTCGTTTTCACCTCAATATCAAATGTTAATAATATATAATAAAAATACATATATCCTATTGTTGTCTTCTATATTGAATGACGTGAAAAAAACTGCAGTTCGTATAATGATAATATTTTATTGAATTAACGTTTAACACTTTTACAATATACTAATACTGCTGAACTTGGTGAGCTGAGTGAATGGGATTCGCGACCACAGGAGTTTTTCACAGGAGATTGGGAATCGAACGCACAACCTGTCACATTTATAGAGAACACGGGAACCTAGTGTTAAGACACTCCATTCTCATTAGGGTAATTTCATTTTCATTAAGACAATTCCGTTCTCCACTTTCCACTAAAATCTAGAGGCATTGCATGTTGAGTGGCGGAACTCTACGCCACAATAACTCGTAAATACCTCGTTACCAGAGCGAGGAAACGAATTTATTAAATATTTCATTTCCTCGAGTTGGAATCGAATCCACACGTGTGTCGCGTTTACAGTTAACATTTTGCCAAATAGATTAGAACACATGCAATGGTACTTGGATCCTACTTTATCATAGTAATGGAAGAGTCTAGTTTTGGGCGACCTTTTCTTAACTTGTCCTGAGGCGATTTATCACCACGCTTCATGAATTAGTACCGGCTGACAGAGCATTTATCATAGACTTTTACTAGTATTAGGGACTCAGTTTACGTAATAAACTCAAAGGAATAATTTTAAACTTAATATTTTTTAAATATCTCTACTAAATTAGTTTTAGGAGTACAAATAAAGTGTTAATGAAACATAAAATGTGTGCCTTTGAAAAGTGTGTGTGATCCTCAAGATTGAGAGATATATTCCCCTTATAGCAGGGTAAGCAGAAAAAGCCTAGAGTTAGAATACTCCTTTCTCCACTTTCCACCGAATTCTCAAAACATTGCGTGTTGAGTGGCGCAAGTCACGTCGTACTTTGTCTCGACACCAGAGCGAAGAAATTAAAGTATTAAATATTAAATTTTCTAAAGCGTTTGGGAATAGATCCCATAAACAGTCACATTTACAGTCACACGCTTGTGCCCATGCACCACGATAGGTTTCTAATTAAAAAACATCCGATATAAAATAAAACATTAAACGATGCTGCTTTCTGGGACGATTGAATATTTTAATACTACATCAATCGTCATCGATGACAATGTTTTTTTAAACTGTTAAAAATACAAACTATTAAGAAATAATTTTGAAATTGAGATTACTAATCAAAAAATAAAATTTTACCTAAAAGTAAGTACTTTTGAGACAACGCTGACGTAATTGCATTTTAAAAAACTTATCAATGTATATAATAAACACAAGTTTTAAGTTATCTACATGAAAATGTATTAAAATCAATATCTTTAAACTCACAAACAAAGTAAAAGATAGTAAAATTCTTTATAGGATCACCCGTGGGTACACACAGACGCAGTTCACTCTATTTGCACATTCCACAATAACGGCATGCATATCTTTTTACAGCCGAAGCCGAACAAAGCGAACCAGCAATAGTCATAAAGCTGAAAGTTCTTTACACTCGGTTTATTACAGCTATATCTTGAAAGTACACTATAGTGTAGATAAGAGCAAATATCTCGTAAAAAATCCGTTTGTCCTAAGTTAAATTAACAGGTATTTTTTATATTAAATAAAATAGTTACTATATTTTCATTACATTTAGTGTTAAGACACTCCGTGCACCATTTTCCATCAATTTTTTAAGACATAATGTTTTAATGTGATAAGTGGAGGGACTCTACGCAATGTTTTGTCTTGTTAGCGGAGCGAGCAAATTATTATTACTATATACGTAATTACATTGCCCCTAGTGAGAATCGAAACTACACTACTACTACTACTACTACCTTGCGTTTACAGTCAGATGTTGTGCCTTTATTCTTACTATATTTTTTAATTTAATTGTAAGTTGATTACCTAATAATTAAATTTAAAAAATATGGAAGACTAGATTAAAGTAGAGTTCACCGATTCTCTGACTTCTAGGTACTGCGGTGACTGAACCAAATCATGAACTACAAACCTAAACACATGTGTGTTTAGGTTTGTAGTTCGCCACTTTCTCATATTTACATTTTATGTCGATTCTCTCAGCCTTCTCAGTTGTAGTATCAAATTTGCCAGGTGAAGGAACGCCTGTCATTTGACTACTAAGAATTAATTTAGGGAATTTACCTTTTGATTAGATCACTAATTAAAGTTATACAACCTTATAAATGTTTACAATGATAAGGCAACAAAATATGTAACAATTATATCAGACATAAAAAATAGATAATAAATTATTTAATGCAAATTAAATTTATTCTTTAGTGTTAATGTTTAAGTATATATTTTAAAACTGTCATTTATAGTGTTCAAGTTACTGTATAGTAGTCGTGGCGCAAGGGCACACACAGGACAAATTGTGGGCTTCGCCACTCAACATGCAATACCAAAATTGGGGAACGGAAGTGTCTTGATGGAAACAGAATGTCTTAACATCAGGTCTCCAGGTTCTGTCTGTCTACCCTGTTATGTGTGGAATATATAGAGAGAAGCTAAAAAGATATAGATATTTATGAGGGAATCGAGACTGCAAACGTAATGTGTTGTTGGTTTGATCTGATTATAATGGCGTGACTGTCGATCAGCATCAAAGGTGGGAAGCTCATGCAAGTTTCTTAGCATCTTGAATTAGATCTTTAGCACGGACTTTCAAAATTCTGCGATACTTGGGTTCTTTTGGCTTTTTTTAAAACTATTAATTTCTTACGACGGAGTTTTATAATTATACTAAAGTACATTCGGTTCACATAATTTTCCTACTCCAACTTTTATAAAATTAATATAAATTAAGTAAGAAAAATAATAATGAAATCAACCGAACTAACCCTTTAGACATAGTACCTATAACTAAGAAAAGAATTACTTAAAGATTTACTTAATTTTTAGACCCGTACGTTACAAATAAAATCAATAAAAAGCTAAATATCCACAAACCTAACTATTAATATATATAAAACAAAAAAGTAGTACAAGACAGCAAGCAAAAAACAGAGATTTTCCTCTCTCCTTCACCGCAAGGTGCTCAAAAATAAAAAAAAAGAACTGGCGAATAATTTGGACCAATTCATCAATGATAATGCCAATGTATTATGTGAATTAATGTATTTTAGTATCTCTACACATTCCGTGATTTTTCGCAAAAGTCATCTAGATAAAAATGTAATTAATGAAAGTCTTATTATAATTTTATGTGATAATAATAAGTACTTTATTTTAAGATATGCTTTTGTTATATTTATATTTAAATATTGCATAAGTATACGATATACCATAAAACTACGTAATTAGAAGTCGATAGTACAGAATGTAAAGCGTTCAATACCTACTTTTGGGTATTATTATTCTTAAATTATTTTTATTTTTCGCTCTGGTTGACATAGTGCGGCTTAAGCTTCCATCACTCAGCTCGTAATGTCCCGGAAATTTGGCGGAAAGTGAAGAACGGAGTATCTACTTTACAGATATTATCTAAAGGGCACATACAAGCAACAACAAAATAATTTACATATTTATTAATATAAAAGGTAACCTGATAAGAAAGACAATCAACAATGTTATCAATTAGAAAAACAACGAATTTGACTTTAGTAAGTATACAAACCGGTATTTTATTAAAAACGAATTCGCAAGTTGAAGTGCAATCAGTTGAACAGCGCTCCCAGCAGGCGGAGCGTGACACTATATAACACCTGCTAGCCAGAGTTAGTAATTATTGTAGGCTCTTCTATATCACGAACATGATATACGATATAAAAATAAAATTCTTTTTTTTTCATTTTGAGTTTTGCCATATTGAAAGGAGCTTATAGTTTTAAGAATACTATAGATGTTTTATAAAAAGACTAGTTGTAGCCCGAAACTTTGATTGCAAGAACTACACAATGTAAAATTTTGTTTTTTCCCGTTTTCCTGGGAAATTCAAGAAATACTCTTTTAGTGTTTCCTGACACTCCCCATTGACCTTACATGCCGAATTACAGCAATCTACATCATTGAAATCATTTTTCTATATCATGTACATTATCAAATATTTCTTTTTTAGCAAACCTACTACACTAGCCACAGAACAGTATTACATAGGGACCGAATAGCGCCAAACGATGATTTGGCGTGAAGTACTGCTTCTGTCTTCTAATTTCTTTGAGGCCAACTTGGTCTTGGTTTACAGCTGATCGCCACACGGGCAGTCGCTCGAAACGTTAAGGCAGAATGTGCTGATACTGGACGTGCCTATAGGTAACTCAAAGGCCTTCGCCTTGTCCTACCCAACTGCCAGACCCCCTTCCCTTACTTTCTATAGCCGCAGCCCAGCGGTGGGTTAAATAGACCAGAAGATCACTGGTTGAGTGACCACGGCGAAAACCATATTGATGGTCATTAATCAACCGGTGAACCCCCACATAAACCAAGAGGGCCTCCTCTTGGTTTATGTGGGGGATCACCGGTTTATGGGGATCACCCTTATTTATGATGCTCTCCATCACTTTCGAGAGCAGGTGACAGCAATAAGTACTGAGGTATGGCGGTTGAACAATTTGCTGTCCAATCACAAACGCACAATCGCTCCTTGTCAATCACTCGCGTGTAGCTGCTGCATTTTTCGAATATTTTTAATAGATAGCTGCTGGAGTAGGTTAGCAGGATATAAATATCCTTTTTTTACCTTAAGAACAGTTTTTTAAATGATGATCATTGGTATTTCCGTTTCTTACCTGAAAAAGAAAAGGTTTCATTAATTTAATATATTCAAGACATTTTAGAGGATGTCAAATACAAAAAAAATAATTTTATTAAATATGAACAAAACAATTCAGTCATAAAAAAATATCAATTCCTATATACCGGATCCTCATAATCTTCATTCTCGTTTTTAGTTTTTTTACTGTTTGGTCACATACATTTTTTATTCTTATAAAGTGACTTTATCTTTTACATTTAATAAATCAAACGAAAATAAAATATCAGTACAATACGTATGGCCTTCACATCTTGTTGGTTGTCAAAAAACAGTATAAACCGGTTCAGATGGAGCCAAGCGGCCGACATCACCCTAAGCTATGTACTCGTATGAACATTCACACTAATGCAAAGCTCAGCGTAGACCTTGCGGACTATACAATTTGCATATCTTAAGTAATTAAATCCTACAACTAAATAAATTCTACGAATTGCTTTATCCTTAGATACGAGTATAATTGCTTTTTGGAGAGTCGCCTAAAGTATTTTTGAACTGAACTAAACTTTATACTACACGCGTCTTCAACTTTTCCTGTTACTCAAACAGCAACTTTATTTGTTTCATGTAGTACTTAGCACCCGAACCACCATTAAAAGTTTTAATTCATTTAGTAGCAAATGTTTTACAACGAATTTATCGATTTGGGTCTTCGGTAGAGCATTTTTGGACCTTATTTCTTCATTTACTAAGCCTGAAAGTTTCTCTGGATTGCACGTCACTACTATCTGTCTTATTGAACTGAATGACAAACTAGTTCCTCTAATAAATATATACAGGATGTAACGCGATCGACGGATCAACGGTTATCTAGGGTAGAGGCTCTCAGTAGCTATCTATTTCACCCCAGTGTATATTTTGCGATTTTTGGTGGTTCAGCAGATATTTGAGAATTTGTGATTTTTTGGAAAAATCTGATCTTGAAGAAAATTGGCAAACTGCCCGAATGGGTCATGCCAAGCAAAGTATGTAGTGAGAACCTAATGTCGAGACATTCTGTTTCTTTTATAAATTTTCACGCCTTCTTAAAATTATGATATCGAATGAAATGATTGGATCAGAATTCTAAAGTAATCATATAATAATTGTACATTGTACAATGAAAGAGAGACTCGATTATAACAGACTTGTTATAATGAAATCGAAACATACATAACACACCTTTCTTAGCATAGTTTACATAATATTTTGAAAAATGTATTGTGAAGTAACAGCCAAAATACTCATTATTTCCAAAGTACCCAACTGCCGCCTGCATATAAACAAAGAAATCTAATCTGGTATTTGATTGTATCCTATATGTATACATATTTGTATACGATAGAATTTATCTATATACGACATTTTGTACCTATTATTGTAATTATTTAATTATGCTGATAAATTTAAAAAAAAATATGTACAAAGATAAGTAAATATTAATGAACGTAGTAGTAATCGACATTTAGAAGAAAACATTTGATTTTCATTGTTTATTCCTAGATTTATAAACGATCAAATATTGCATTGGAATTCTGGAATTGATATTTCTAAATCAATAATATTTTCTAAAACAAATTTTATATAACAAAACTCTACCCCTACTACAGGGAATGCAAAGATTAAAACAGTTAAATTAAGGTTAGATTATGCTTTTGACATAAAAGCGAAAAGAAATAAAAATGTACTTTTTACTTATTATGAATAATGTTCTTTTTATTTATTCGGTCCGAGATTGTATTGCATCGTCATTCTTATAATATTTTTCCGTGTCTCTGCCCCGCACGCTCAGGTAGCCTTAGACTCATTTATCGAGGACACGGTTAATAAATGTAATCCACATAAATGAAAACTTGATAAAACATTGCGTATAGGTTTCACATATAAACAAACTACGTGAAAATTTTATCAT
Source organism: Heliconius erato x Heliconius himera (assembly GCA_013421005.1). Classification (NCBI taxonomy): domain Eukaryota; kingdom Metazoa; phylum Arthropoda; class Insecta; order Lepidoptera; family Nymphalidae; genus Heliconius; species Heliconius erato x Heliconius himera. Next base: position 62,592 of record JAATLQ010038221.1, read on the forward strand.
CCAAATTAAGAAAAATGCTCATAAAATCTGACTTCTGGACCAATCTGACTAACAGTTTTATAGGACCAAATGGCAAGTATTCTGCATCGTAAAAAAAGGATCACGTAAACCAGTTCAGAAGCATTGGCGTAATCGCTGTACATACATATAAACGTACCCACCGGTAACCTAATTGAGAAACTACTCCTGCTGAAAGTCGGTTTATAATTATTTTTAAACATTTTTAAAGTGTCATTCCACACTTAGGAAAGAATACGTATTTATACGTTTTCTAAATAAGTACGGTTTATAATTAGTTATTCTTAAACAAAATAATAAATAGGTGATATGGGATGTCTAATTATAGCTGAAAGGTGTAGTTGTACTACATTTTTAAATACAATTCACATGATAATTTATTTATTGTGTTATAAATTATGGTATTATTTACTTGTTTTTAAATTTCAACCAATAGATATCAATAAATAAATTCACATTTCTTAATACAAACGTAACATTCTTGTACACTTTATTGGATATTATTATAGTGCATTTCGATAATAAATAGCTATATTCATTTGTCACGGAGATGCAGCATATCTTAGCCACCGACTATTTGTATAAAATATATTGTTATAAAATTGAAAACACTGTTTCTAATTTTCTAATTACTATAACGAGAAATTCGCAAATCAAATATGAAAAACATATTGTTTAATTCATTTGTTACTCTTACTGACTAACACATTATAAGAAAAGCAATTTAACTATTTAGTTCAACAATTTAGATCAAAATCTGGAAGTGTTATTTCTTGTGTGAATGTAGTGAATTCCTAAGATGAAGAAAATTTTAAAAAACTAAATTATTACAATTTTCATATTACACTTAAAATAATATTATTGACATAAAAATTTAACTATATGTACATTAAGTTAGGTAAATATATTCCTTGAAAAAAGTTACAAAAGTTATAGAAAAAAATAAATAAAAAATCAAATAAATCCGCTTCACGCTGTATCCCGCACACTGCAGGTTAGGCAGAGGGAACCTAGTGTTAAGACACTCCGTTGCCCACTTTCTGCCGAATTCTGGAAGCATTGCGTGTTGAGTGGCAGAAATCAACGCCGCGCTTGTCCTCGACACCAGAGCGAAGAAATGGAAATATAAATTTAAGTAAATATTTCATCTCCTCGCGTGGGGATCGAACCCCCAACCAGTCGGTTTTACAGTTACACTTTGTGCCACTGCGCCACGACTGGCCTCAAAAAAATATTCCTTGAAAAATCATCACACTTACATGTTTAGGCCTACTACATAGAATAATGCTAGCCTATCAAACCATGATGAGCCATGTCAAACGCTTTAAACGCGATGTTCACCTGCCTGGTCAGGATGGCGAACCTGAATGATGTTGACAACAAAAGTTCTGTTAAAGCGGTTTTTGTCTATTCTGTAAAAATGCAGAAAATAGGTGACGATGAAATAAAAAGATAATCTTTCACTTTTCACTTCTGCCACTATTTCCCATTGTCGCAATCGATAATATATCTAAATTTAATACCGGACGTTTTAGTTATCAGATTACTTTATCAGCAGATAAATTAAACGATTTATCTTATTTCATTATTCATAAGGTATAATGAACTGTTTCAATGCTACTTACTACCAGTTAATATACAGATTTAAAATATATTTATTTTGTAATTCTGTGTATGTTAGATCCTTTTTTTTTGTGCCCGTCATTAGTTATGATATTAAATCCTTATCGGCCAATCTTAATTGATTGCAGTTAAGATTAGTCTATAATTGTATAGAACACAACTTAGGACAACATTTCGCAAATGTAGACTTTAAAGGCCTTCTTTGGGTTTTGCAAGATCTAAGCAAGGTGATATTCTTCAGGTGAATTTGTGGAGTATCAAAGGAGTTTCTTCTCGATGTCCTATAATTTTATTTTATGTTTGCTCTTCAATTTTCTTTCAAAATTACACTAAGATCGATTTTTATTTTCCAAGTATTAACATTCTTATATGTATTTACCTTCATTATATGACTGTTTTTCTCTCCACTGATTAATATCAAAAAGATTACAGACTGATCTATTTTACTTAATATTTAATTTTGCTTGTAAATACTTTATCTTTTGAATATATGTACAAGCCACATTTGACAGACATAATGGAAATCGATGACTCATTTAACAAACAAAATAACGGTGGAGTTTAAATACCTTATAGGCATATACATACATATTTGTCGTAGAAAAATATTATGCGGAAATATTAGATTAGTAGACTTTTAACAATCATCGAATCATAGATAAGTATTGATAATAGAGGTTCAATATATAGGTGCGAGGTACATAAATATTAATAGATCAATAGTAACAATATATACTAACATACATATAATTTAGCAAATTAAAGAAAATCTAAAGATAATCATAATCAACAAGTGTGTAGTAGTGTTCGCGAAAAACTCCTACGTCAACACACATTGTAAAAGTGTTTTGTAATTATCCCTAGATAATGATAATTAAAAGATTATAAATACATGAACTTATAAGAAAAAGTTGTCATTTGTCATATCATCATGTTGGGAATAATTTCGATAGTGACCATAATAGTTGGTGCCCAGGCGTTTCCTTCTTCAGATTGGGTAGAAACTCAAACAATTTTAAAGGATATCGTAAGTACAAAGTTGGAGTAGTGATTTTTTACGTACTAGGTAAAATGAAATGATTATTTGTTTGTCTGAGATGATTTATTTTTTTATGTATATACATACGTTCGGTTTATTTTTTACAATCTTTTAGTGTGTCTGCAATAGAAAAATTATGAATATCTAATATGCTAAATGTCCCATCAAAATCTAACACGTTTTTATTAGTCAAAAAAATGGGTCTGTGATAAAAACACAAAATTTAATATAAAGTATAATATAGTAAGTATAGTGTTAGGATTTAATTAAAATATATGATTAGGTATGTACCATATAGGATTGTTGTGATGTAGACAAAGAAAGTTTTATAGTTAAAGGTTGCAATGTGTGTAGGAGTAGGGCCTTTATAATTATTTAGTTTAATTTAAATGATCAGGTTTAAATTATTTTTAACTTTTTAATATCATTTCTGTTACTTTTGTAACAACTCATTACAGGGTTCATCCTAGTACCCTGACGCACTAAGTTAGTGATCTTATCCATACACACTCTCCCAGGTGTAAAGCCTCCTTGGGCCTCCCACAACAGCCTATTAGATCAGATCTCTCTTGCATTCGTCTCGCTAATATTTTAACATAAACTTTACTACCCAAGCTAATCAAACTGATAGCCCTGTGGCTTGCGCAGTCTATCTGTGAAACTTTGCTTTTATACAAAGTCACAATGGCTGCTCCTCGCCAATCGAATGATTGGCTCTATAAAGTAGAGCCATTCGAATCATTGGGCCTAATGATCTGTGAAAGGTTTTGGCACTTTGGCTTTGCGTAGAGACATCTCCTCGTTGTGCGTTCTCTGCCGCATTTATCATGGGGAGTGTTCTGAAGAACTGTTTGACCTATTACCTGCCGCCGAATTTTCTAACCGTACGGTACGTCACAAGCTAAAATATTATCCACACCACCTGGATACGTGCCAATCCACTACTGTGCGGTTTCGTAGGGACTTCCTTCCACGCGCCACAGAACTGTAGAATAGTCTACGGGCGGCAGTGTTTCCAGGTCGATATGACATGTGTGCCTTCAAAAAGCGCGTCTATCTCCACCTTAAAGGCCGGCAACGCAACTGTAGCTCCTCTGGTGTTGCAAAGGGTCGTGGGCAGCGGTAATCACTTACCGGTCACTTACAGGTGACCCGAACGCTCGTTTACCTTATCCTTTTCCATAAAAAAAATCGTCCAATTACCAGCATAAATTGCCCAAAGACAGGAACAAGTCCAAGACGCGTGGCCCACCATATTTGATCATCTCAACAGTAACTCCATATCCTTATATTAGTAACATAAAATAAAGAAACTCTGCGTTTTCTGTTACTTGAGACTGAAGCGTCATCACATTCATACATCTTCTTGTAAAATTCCACCCATTTGGTGCAAGCCGTGTGGTTGTTCTGTTAAAATTTCAACGTGTTTCGAAAGCACCTTTTTCATTCTACAGGCAGCGGGTACCCTCGAGAAACATCATGTCACATTCCTGATAATAGATATATACATTTTATTATTTTCTTAAATATTATAATTACATTTATTACATTTTATTGTCTTATTGTGGGTAGACTGCCGGTGACCACGGACTACTGCAAAGTGTTCAAAACGTCAGGTTTCCAAAATGTAAAACTTTAAATATACGCAATTAATCTGGTTAAAATAGTTTCATTTAAAATGCAATTTAACTTTTATGGGAATGGGGAACGATTATCGGTTTTTTGTACGATTATCTACAACATGCATTCATATATATTTCTTTTAAATATCCCATACTGTCTTTATCCTGTCATGTCTTTAATAATTAAAATATAATTATTGAATATACTTTTAGTATTAAAAATGGTGATCCTTTAATATGTATATCAGAAAGTCGACCGTCTAATCGCGAAACAAATTGTTTACGATTAGGTAATCTAAGAGATTAAAATGATTACAATTTAAAATAAATTAAAATTATTACATGTATACCAACGAGCTACTGAAATTATTACAGTGATAAAGTATATATTTATTATAATATGTTAATGGTTATATAAATAAGTAATGTCAAGTATGAATTTAGTGATAAAATATGTTAAATAAAATAAACAATATCTCCTCCATTCGAGGATATGAAATATTTATTTACATTTATATTTTCATTTCTTCGCTCTGGTGTTTAGGCAAAATCGCGGCTTTGAGTTCCGCCATGCAACAAGCAATGCCCTCCAGAACTCGGCGGGACGACGCAGTGTCTTAACACTAATTTCCCTCTGCCTATCCTATCTGTGTGCGTGATACAGCATGAAGCTGATTTAATTTTTTAATAAACAATATAAAAACTAAATTAAAAATAGACTTCTTATATTTATGCATTTTAACTTAATCTTTTAAAGTTTTCTATTAATAATGAATGATCTTTCAAATGTGATGTCATGATATTGATATTGTTACTTTTATATGTAGTTCATTTTATATATATATTGAATGTAAAAAATTGAGCAAGGTTACTTTTTCTTTCAGGAGCAAAGAATATTTCATGATGGATACTATTCCGAGTCCCACCACGTAACAACAAGCGATGGATATATACTAGAAATTAATAGGATTCCGTTTGGTCGCTTTGAGCCTCAAAATTCTTCAGTTTCTAAGCCGGTTGTATTTTTAATGCATGGCATGCAGAACTCCGGTTTATCCTTTATTGCTTTAGGACCGGAAACGGCCATTGGTAAGCTATCAGGGAAAAATCTTAATGAAGTAATGAATTAAAAAATAAAACAATATGTTGCTAAGTCAGAGAACTTAATTAGGAGTTTCCTATATAAATTTTTTTTTTTATTTATCATAAACAAGTTAAGCAAATAGTAAAAATAAAACCTTTTTCTTTAGCCTACAATCTTGCTGACAGCGGCTATGATGTCTGGATCGGAAACGCAAGAGGCGTTATAAACTCTCGAAATCATATCTCGTTAAATCCCGATGATCGCAAAGATAGAAGAGCCTTCTTCGACTATACTTTCCACGACATTGGGACAAAAGACCTTCCCACCATGATTGACTACGTCTTGCATTATACCAATAGACAACAACTTCATTATATTGGACATTCTCAAGGAGGAACCTCCTTCTTGGTATTAAATTCAGTAATGCCATGGTACAATACTAAAATAGCTTCAGCTCATCTACTTGCCGGTGTAGGTTATCAGAATCACTTCCCGAGCAAAATCATAAAATTGGCAGCTGAACGAACAGATGCTTTATATGTAAGTATTAAGTATATTTTTTTTTGTATAGTAATATTTTTGTAAGGCAATATTGTACATTCATTTTAACTCTGCAACAGGTATTGTTTTTAACTACATATAGCAGAGTAAAATATATATAAATAAATATATGCGCAATAGCTAGGTGAATATTATAAGACCATGTTTGTGGATTTCAGAGATTTGCCGTCACTTTTGGTATGATAGAAATCATGGGACCTGAATGGATTAGCCCTAATCCTGAAGATTGCCTTCTAGAAGAGAATCGTGACGCTTGTGACCTTCTTGCTATAAAAGACTTTTTGGTAAGTTATATATCATTATTGTATTATATACAATATTGGTAGTATAATGTGTAGACATTTAATTATTTTTGAAATATGTTTTTAGGGAGACATTGGTGCTCTATGGGATGTGTTAGGCGGAGCATCCATCAAACAATATGCTCACTACGGACAAAATATAAAAGACAAATCATTTAGACAATGGGACTATGGTGTTTTGGGTAACTTAATAGCATACAGGAGACTTACACCACCCCCATATAACTTAAGAAGTATAACTGCCGATGTCACATTGCACTACAGTCTTAATGACGTTGTTCTAAATGAAAGAGATGTGCTAACTATGGCGTTTGTAATGCCCAACGCTCGTGCTCGTAGAGTAAGACGAAGATCATTCACACATACCGATTTCATTGGTTCAAAAGATTCGAAGCAACTAGTTACAGATTTTATCATTGAACAATTAAAGAAATACGATAGATGATTGTAAGAATTAGTTTATAAAGTATGTATACAGAAACTTACATACGTTGATGGTATAATTATTATCGTCAAATAATCGTGAAGCACATTTATGTAGAATGGGAATCAATAGATTTGGAAATGATAAATAATGAAGTGATGTAAATATGTATCTAGATTATTTATTTATAATTATTGATAGTATTTAGACAGTTCTAGAACCGAAAGCATCTCTATATGAAGAATAAAACATTACAATTTTTCTACTAAATGTAATTTTTATTTATATGGTACCTTTCTGTATCGGTATAATTTTTTTATGGGACGATCCGAAGGAAATATAGTAGCTATTATAATATAAATAATAGTAGAGTAGAGAGTAATTTATGGCGAAGATTAAATTGAAATATAGTAACAATTTAATAAATACATAAATTTCTTTCATAATAATATTTAAAATATTAGGAACTTAACAGAAAATCATTAAGTGTCTAGACATAAATCTAGAAACTTAATGATTTTCTATTAAGTTCCTAATAGTTTGATGTTAGACATAAGTCTAACATCAAACTATTGGTAATTTTAATGGAAATTATTCTATACTTCAAGCAAAAAAAATATGTACTATATACTATATAATATTTCGAATCAAATAACATTTTTATGAGTACCCAATACCGATAAAGATTTAGAAGAAAAGCATATTTGAATATATTTATAGTAAAAGTGGCCCTGTTATTCTTTTTTTTATTCAGTGTGCGGAAGGCGATTTTTTTTTATTTTGGTATACAAGTTAGTTAGATTCTTATATTGTATGAAGCAACAAATGGTAAATCCGTCCAAGTTTAATTATTTATATTCAAGTAGATAAAATTAATACCATTTAAAATTAAATAAAAATATTATCACACATTAACACCGATTTTTTTATAAATATAGCATTCTTAAGTGATTTACTCTGTTTGTATTAAAATGCTCGTAGCCGTTATCGGGTACATTAAGAGGATAAATACGGACATTTACTTAAACGCTAATGAAGGAAGTGTTGAGGGGAAGTTGTTTAATCTGGATTACATTATCAATGTTTGGTAGGCAGAGAGAACGGAGCGCCAAGCGCTTCGGTCTCTACATACATCTTTCGCCACGTCCACTGTCATCAATCTTTTTCTTTTCGTGATCTTCTTCGAATTATCGATACTGTGCTCTCTAAGTTTTCCTGTGTTATCAATGTCTTAATATATTTAGTAGAAATATGTAACTGCAGAAAGGTCTATGTCCATCATGTATGAAAATGGTTGATGATGATGATTGTTATTATTATTTTTTAACATCACGCAATATTACGCACGTAGCAATGTAGGCAGACGATATCTGGGAACATACTGTTATGACTTCCGTTCCCCAGATTCCGCCGAATACTGGAGGCATTTCGTGTTGAGTTGCTGAACTCTACGCCGTGCTTTGCTTCGTTACCATAGCGAGGAAATGAAAATATTAAATATTTTATTTCTTAATACTTTGGGAAGTCAGTTTAATAAATTAATTATCATGTATAATGCGGACAGGCAAAGCCGCGGGCAGGCCTAGCAGCCTGTTTAAAAGAAATACATTAAATATTTTTTAAGAGTAGTATTTATTTATTTTACAATTGTTTTAGAAGATTTGTTTGAGGCCAGTCGTGGCGCAGCGGCACGAAGTGTGACTGTAAAACCGACTGGTTGTGGGTTCGATCCCCACTCGAGGATATGAAATATTTACTTAAATTTATATTTTCATTTCTTCGCTCTGGTGTCGAGGTTAAGCGCGGCGTTGAGTTCTGCCACTCAACACGCAATGCCTCCAGAATTCGGCAGAAAGTGGGGAACAGAGTCTCTGAACACTAGGTTCCCTCTGCCTACTCTGCTGTGTGCGGGATACAGCGTGAAGCTGATTTCGTGTTGAGTTGATTTGGTTTGATTTTGTTTTAGAAGATTAATTTCGAGTTCACTCTTCGTATTCAACGATCTAGTTGTAATTTTTTACCTTTAAAATAATATTATCATACTTGCAACAGATGAAAACATACCTTTTACTATTCGACCATACGCAGCGAGTTGACTAGAAAATAAATATTCTATTTTATTTTACTCTTATTTTTTTTTAATTCTCATACAGACATAATTATTTAAACCATTTATATAGAAATATATAAAAAAAACTATTTACTCGCTAAATCATGATTATCGCACGTAACTCGTAACCTAATACATTGTGTCACGTTAGTCATTCCACTTCCTGTAGGCATAAATGTAATGTTATCAGTTCGTTATCATTAAAAAGATTTTATCAATTTGCTATATTTTTAATCTAATCCCTGTTGACAAGCCTATAGTAAACCTGTCAATAGCTAGGAGCTCAGTAATTTTTGTTGTAAATAAACATTGCCAAATAATTACTGCTTTAGAAAGTCACGGTCAAGGGCAGTATTGTTAATTTCGTATGGCATCATAAATGTGTTTTATTTATTTAATATGTTTTTCTCGATACACGAATATGTTTTTTGCTAAGGAAGGGTTATGTTTTTCGAGCGTATCTTGAATGTATGTTCTTTATTACTTCATATTTCCAGAACCGCTAACGGATTTATGTAATTGAGGTATCGTTAGATTCGTCTTAGCAGCCCAAGAGTTCTTAGACGTACGCTAAAAAAGTAATCATAGCGGCTGTGGGACGCCATTGGAATAATTAAAAATAGTTTTGAATATCATAATATAGGTATCAAATTCAAAACTCAATACGAGGATTTCAAAAAAGGTATATCATGATGAATTCAAACAAAAAAGTGATGAATAAAAAAATATTTACAAAAACAAAAACTCCGACTTCCTAAAACTAAAACGAAAATAAAAAAGCCCAATAGTTTATTAGGATTAACTGTCGGGACCTATAAGTAATTCGTCAATCAATAAAATCTTTACCAGGAACCTGGCATAATTTAAAGAGGTCCCGACTGTTAATCGTAATAAACTATTGGACTTGTTTATTTTCTTTTTAGTTTTATGCAGTCGGGGTTTTTGTTTTTGTAAATATTTTTTTTACTTATATTAAAAAAGGCTGAAACGATTACACACAATCTTTGGCCCAGATATAATAAGACGAAACTCCTTGCTGAAAATGATACGTAACTGATATTTAAGGGCAGAGTTAATTAGAGATTTAATTAAAGTTATGTTAAGTTACAATGTCTTTTATTGAATTCTTATCAACAATACTTTTTACAATCAATGTTTCTTTAGCTTCAGCTTTAGCAGGTAGGCAGAGGGAACCTAGTGTTACACTTTTAATAGAAACGTCTGTTAAGACATTCTTTTTCCCGTTATAATTTTCCTATATTTTGCGAGGTAAGTATATGGAATTTAAGATACACACCCACAAACACTACGTTTAATTAGACACATTTTAAAGATATTTTTGTTTATTTCATTAGTACGTGTATCAAAACTGTGTACTGTAACAGTGGCAATAAACTGATATTATATTATCTGCAGACTAGTTTTATTAAACAAGAACTTTGCTTAACCGATAGCACTATTTGCACAATATAATGAACTCAGCTATTATGTGTTTACATGTTTTTTCCGCATAAGTTTTATCCCTCTATCCGCGATCCGCGAATGGGCCACTAGTATGTAGTGGCCCATTCGCGGCTTCGCCCGCATACCACTTATAATTATTTTATTTTGCTGCATTTGCCATAAGATAATCAGTATAAATTATATAATGAATATAATTTATACATTACAATAATTTTGAGAAAGTGCAAGCACTACATAGCTGGAGGCGAGGACGAAATCGGCGGCAAGGGCGCCCCCCGTAGGACTCGTGCCTACGAGTATGCTTACGACCGTAAACAGAGCGTTGAATTATTATCAATTTACATTTTCTCAAAAAGTATACGTTCAAATTACATACTATAAAAGCCAAAGCATATATTCATAAAATCAAAAAATAAGTAAATAGGGTTAGTAGATCCAGAAATCTTAGCGTTTAAGCAACCAAACAAACAAACAAACTTTAACGTTTAATTATATTAGTATAGATAGTGGTACTAACGGCCCACTCGTGGATTCGCCCACATACCACCTATAATATTTTTATTATGCTGCATTTGCCAACAGATTGGTACATTCCATCATAAATGATGAATGAGACTATATGATGACGTCCTAACATACAGCCACAATGCGCCGACGGCCTCATTAAATTTTTTACCAAAAAAATCACGATTCACGTATTTTTCATGTGAAATCTACTAAGCAGAATCAACTTATTATTAAAACACTATATTCTCCACTACTCGCTCATAAATCAAATTGTGCGTGCTATATATGGATATCTAATTGACAAAAGGTACGTAAAATAATTTAAAAATAAACATTTCCCCGAGACCCACAACTATCGACTATAATATTATGTGTTTAAAAAACGAAGAGCTTAAATACATAATTTAAAAAATTATAAGCCAACCGTAAACTACATTTTTATATAAACCTTTTTGTCCAGTACTATTATAAATTCGACTACTGTTATTTGTATCTATATTATAAACAAATTGAAGATTATTAATACACACAAATTGTCCAAAATTTTACATCGGCCACGACATTGGTTACACCAGCTTCACGCCGTATCCCGCACGCAGTATGGTAGGCAGAAGGAACCTAGTGTTAAGACACTCCGTTACCCACTTTCTGCCGAATTCTGGAGGCATTGCGTGTTGAGTGGCAGAACTCCTCGAGTGGGGATCGAACCCACAGCCAGTCGGTTTTACAGACACACTTTGTGCCCCTGCGCCACGACTGGCCACAAAAATTGGTGGTTACACCACTTATGTACTAATTTCTTATGTCTTTGTATGTCAATTGTTGGCAAAACTCAAAAGCGTAAACACTGCAAGTACAAAAATGAATCATCAATAAAGAAAATTTAATAATAAAACAAGACAATTAAATTGTCTAATCCTGTCCCATAAATAATAAATCTACATGAAAAGTATAGCCGATTAAGAGTAACCAAAGGTAGATAACAAGGTAGACTTGGTTTACTACATCAAAGATAATATTAAATGTCTTATTATAAATACACAAGGGGATTGGACACTTCGCCATTTACTTAAGCATTATGTTACGAATACTCTCCTTAGTGACTCTAATTTGTGTCCAAGTCTTTAGTGACGAAATTCGTCCTTTAGCGAAGCATTTTGATACTGTGAGTATTTTTTTTATTACTATGTCTATTAGTACTACAACAGTCATGAAGTAAAGTTTTATAAACTTTTGTGGTTACTAAAAAAATAATCAAAAGTAATAAAAAAAAAGAGATGAAAAAAGGACGGAATGCAAAATCAGTGTAAATGGTAAGATATTAGAACAAGTGAATGAAGTGGTATATTTCGGAAGAATGTTCAGTAGAGATGGAAGATGCTGCCGGTAACAGGGTGAACGGAGCCTTAGCTGCATTGATGAGACGGCGAAACGTCAGCACAGCTGCGTGTTTGGCCGTACACAATGCAGTTTTGGTACCGACGCTGTTATACGGCGGCGAAACGTGGGTATTACAGAAGAATGAAAGAAAGATGAATGCCGTGGAGATGTGATCTCTTCGTAGGATTTGCGAAGTCAGCTTAGCTGATCGAATCCGCAATGAAGAGATACACAGAATGGTAGGTACTAGCGAGGATGTCACGGTGAGAATGAAGAAGAATGTGCTCAGCTTATTTAAGCACGTCGAACGAATGAGTGATGAAAGAATGGCAAAAAATGGCTTTATGATGGAAAAGTGAGTGATAAGAGAGATAAGGGAAGACCTCGGTTGACCTTCGAAAACACAGTATCAAAGATACTGGAGGAAGGTCACGTAAAAAGCATGAAGACCCCCCAGAGGGAAGAGGTTGATGACAGTGGACGAGGCGAAAGAAGTATGTAGAGACCGTAGCGTTTGGCGCTCCGTTCTCTCTGACTACCCCGCTAGGGATAAAGCGTGAAGTTAAGTTGAGTTAAGTTAATAAAAAAAAAAACAACACCTTTAGGGTAGCTACGATTTGTGGGCCGTGGTTCCAAATATAGTGTTACTAGTCATGCATATAATTTTTTACTTTTTCAAATTTCAATTTCTCCGCTGCAAGAGATGCATGAGGCTAAAAAATAATTATAATAATCAAAAACTTCATTATTGATTTTTCTATAGTTTCGCGGGATACTGATTCTGGCTCGCCAAAGGAAGTTAGTGCCTTAGTGTTGAATTTAAACCAAATTTTCGGGACATTGCACGTTGAATGGTGAAACTCAAGGCCGCGCTTTGTCTTGTAATCAGAAAAAGGAAATGAAATTAATTAATTTTCCCGAGTAGAAACATAACCCAGAACCGTCGTATTTACAGTAAGACGCTGTGCCGCTGCAATACGACGACCTCAATTAACTATATATAAATTCAAACTAATAATCAACAATTAATATTAATAACCCTTCATAGAAATTTGTGAAAGCGACTGATTTGTAAGCGTGATAATTGAGAGTTCGATTCATACTCGGGGGAATGATATATTTTAATTATTTTCGATTTCCTGTTCCGATAAGTTAAAGTGTGTCAAAACAAAAGACGTCTCGGATAGGAACTCTCTACTCTCTAGTAACAACATTTTTGATTTTCGTGATTATTATACATTTTAAATGAAACTCTTTCGTAACCATAGTATACAGGAAAACATGAAACAGATTTTTTAAAATAATTAAGTGTTTTATTCCCGACTGCTAAGGAAGGGTTATGTTTTTCGCGCGTATCTTGTATGTATGTAATATTCTTTATTACCTTATATCTCTAGAACCGCTGAACGGATTTACATATTTGAGGTATCGTTAGATTCGTATTAACAGCCCAAGTGTTCTTAGATAGGTGACGTTAATAAAAAATAATCATGGTGGCTGTGGTACACCATTGGACTTAGTGAAAAAAAATTTTTCGTTCCGAATACTACAATATGGGTATCAAATTCAAGAGCTTAATTTCAGGATTTCAAAAAGGTATATCATAATTATCATTACCATAATAAATTCTAACAAAAAAATGAAAAATAAAAAAATATTTGTAAAAACAAAAACCCCGACTGCATCAAACTAAAAAGAAAATAAACAAGCCTAATAGTTTATTAGGATTAATAGTCTGGACCTATAAGTAATTCTTCAATCAATAAAATCTTTACCAGGATCCCCGCATAATTTAAAGAGGTCCCGACTGTTAAACCTAATAAACTATTGGGCTTGTTTATTTTCTTTTTAGTTTGATGCAGTCGGGGTTTTTGTTTTTACAAATATTTTTTTTGCTAATGTTTTTTTAGACTATCGAATGTAAACGAGGAAACGTAGACACAAATAGTAAACAAACGCGTAACAGATAATGAAAGCTTTTTAATCGTAGAACGTCAGCAAAGCAATTATATCGCTTAAGCCTGTCATAAACAATAAGCTTATATGAAAACTAACGGATAAAACAAAACATACGGCGATAACGAGGTGGAACTGCCTTATTATAATCGAAGATAAAGATAATTGCCATATTATAAAAAGACAGAAATTGAAAATATTGTCATTTAAGAAAACATCATGTTACGAGTACTCTCTATTGTGACCCTTATTTGTGCCCAAGTGTTGACAAAGGAAGTTTATCCAAGGCATTTGGATACGGTACGTGTTCTTTCGATTATCGATTGACTCTCCCTAACTATGCAGTTAGGTCAATTAACTAATAAAATACCAACTGGTTTTAGTTTTTGAATGGGTCATTGAATATGTAAACCTAAGCGATATTTATACAATTTATTTATCGCTTTAAATTTATACAGCATATATATAAGTAGATAAAGTAGTACAAGGGAAATACAATTCATTCAATATCAATGTCTCGTTTTATAGGAAGCTAGAATTGCAAAAGATGGATTTTATTCTGAAACACATACAGTGACGACAAGTGATGGGTACATCTTAGAAATTAATAGAATTCCATTTGGCCGCAATGAAAATAAATATTCTGCGAAGAAGTCTAAGCCTGTTGTATTTCTGATGCACGGTTTACAGTCATCTGCCTTTTCCTATTTTACATCTGGTCCTGATAACAGCGTGGGTAAGTCCAAAATAAATTGACGTAAAATTTATCTAAATATACCTACTTTGTAAATCTACTTTTATCTTAATATACTTGTAAATTTACACAATATTTGCTTTACAGCGTACAATTTAGCTGACAGTGGTTATGACGTTTGGATGGGTAATGCAAGAGGCGTCATCAACTCACGTAACCATGTTTCCTTGAATCCAGATAATCCTGCAGACAAAAAGGATTTTTTTGATTTCACTTTTGAAGATATTGGTATGAAAGATCTACCGGCAATGATTGATTACGTTTTAGACTTCACAAGAAAATCTCAGCTTCACTACATTGGACATTCTCAGGGTGGAACTACTTTCCTTGTGCTAAATTCTATGCTTCCTGGATATAATCAAAAAATAGCGTCAGCTCACTTACTTGCTGGAGTAGGCTACCAAAAACACTTCCCACATAGATTGCTAAGTTTGGCTGCTATAAGCACACAGGCTATATATGTAAGTCTAAAGTATAACATATTATTTAAAGTAAAAATTTCTGGTTTCGGTTCCTAATTTTTATTCTATAATTTAGTTATAACTAACATATTATCTTTCCTTTACTTTAAATAAGAAAATCTTTGAAAGAAGTTATATTTGAAACATTTCTACAGGCAGTTGCAGTCAGGTTGGGTCTTATTGAAATTCTTGGCCCTGAATGGAATAATCTAGATCTTGGAGATTGCAACGAAAATGAATCGTGTGGTCTTTTCAACATTGCAGCCATTATGGTAGACATTTTGGATTTACTTAATGTTTGTATCTATGCAACGTCCAAGCATTTAGTAATTTCATTTAAATATTTCGTTTTAGGAAGACATCATGGAAGAATTTGAAGTGTTAGGTGGAGCGTCTATTAAACAATATGCCCATTACGGCCAAAATATCAACGATAAATCATTCAGGAGGTGGTACTACAGTCCGATCGCTAACTTATTGCACTATGGAAATCTCTCACCACCAGCTTATGACTTAAGCAAGATAACTATTAACGTTACCATGCACTATACAGTTAGCGATGAGCTTCTGGATGAGAGAGATGTAATAGCTATGGCAGAAGTTATGCCCAATTGCAAAGTTCGTAAAGTGGCACGTGACTCTTTCTCTCACACTGATTTCGTTATAGCTCCCGATGCTAGGGAGCTAGTGACAGATTACATAATCGAAGAACTGAATAAATACGACATATAAAATCATACAAATTATTATTGAAATTGACATTATACAATCTTTATTTTAAAAATATAAAATAATAATTTATTTAACAATTAATAATTATATAATTACCATTACATTGTAATAATATATTTTTAATAATGTCAGTAATATATTTTTATAACTAATTGTATTTTATTTTATTTTTTTAAATTTGCAAAGACCCCATTTTATCTGTTTAATTTTTTGCATTTTTTACCTTCTAATCAGACAATGTTCACTGAGTGTAAATATTTTGAAATAATAAAGCTATCCTAGCACCGGCCAAGAATTGGCTAATGCACTTGTGTGGTGGTTATATTGAGGTGCTGGATAATATTTCATAGGCGCAGCATAATTACAACATGTTAAAAATATACTTAAATCATGAAACAGTAAAAAATTGTTAATCTTATTATGAGAATTGATTACATTTAAATCGATGTTTTTACATATTTACGTAATTGTTTGCATTTTTTACCCCACACGCCGTGAATTGGCTAATGACTTTCGATGGTGGTTAATATTAACAACTTTCACACGCTGTGGAAAGAATATTTTATAAGTAATTTTTTGTGGTAAAAAGACTTACTATTGAGCTATATTGAGAAAAAAAATCAGAGCGTAGACTCAACAGTCGAGTTGTATTTGCCAGTTTTCTTTAAGAATCGGATTTTTTAGAAAAAATCACAAATACTGAAATATCTGCCGAACCTATATATGATTATTACTACATACGCCAATGAGTAGATAAAACATTATAACTAAATATTCAATGAAACCAAAAACAAAATAAATATAATGCATCTATCATTTCATATTTTATACATTCCATTTCTCAAAGGACAATATTGTGTCGATTTCGGCATTCACAAAGCTGTATATCTTTTCTAAGAACCAAAGCAGGTTCATTCAAATGGAAATACTGCAACGAGAGATAGTTCTTAAAACGTTTAAATAAAATTGAATTTGTGAAAATCCTTAGAGGATCGCATTTTCCTGTATCCGATAGAATATATTTAGGGACATTAAAGGCAATAGTTTTGTTTAGTTGCACGCACTGAATATAATGATATATTATGCTCTTAGCTACTTTGCTCTTCTAGTTTGATGCAGAATTGGTAAGGCAATTTTCATATACAAATTACAAATGTACATGTTTCACAAAGTACTGCCAGCAAACAAAATTATATTTCATAGCAATTTTGATCCTGTTATTTATTACAGTGCCCTTGTCCATACTATAATAAATGCCCCACGTTCCAAGTTACGTAAGTATTAAATAAGCTGAGCACGTGCATCCGCCCGTCCGACAATGGCCGTTTGCTCTCACGTAACGATATGATTTTTTCTCAAATACACATAATACACAAACAAATATTTGTTACAATAAAACAAGAGTTTTATTTTATAGCTCTGGTTTTATTATAAAATATTTATTTTAGGTAAAAAATTCAACTTCACAGCTTGTAGCTGACAACGTTCAATCAAAACGATTGAAAATATAATTTTAGATAATATTTTCATATATAAAAAAAATAACATAAAAACTGTAGATACATAAAATAATTAACTTTAAAAGATAGGAAGGAGGTCTAACTAAAATTAGGAGTCAACTAAAAAAAAGCGACATCCAAACGTTAAATTTAAATTCATTTCTAGAGTCTGGAATAAAGTGAAATTCACGGTTGTTTCGCAACAAACGGTGCAGGTGCATTCACACTTGTATTTATTTGCGCGCGTCCGTCCGCAAGCTTTGCGGCAATGCGTTAAAAATTAACTGGACTGCTGGTTTTGTTCTCAGTTTTATTATGAAACTTCATTTAACTCCATAAATAGAGCTGGGATGCGACAAAAGTCTGCGAATTACAGTTTTTTTTTCAAGGATATAAATGTATTCGTGACTTTTTTTTATAGGATGTTAATAAACGCTCGGTTTTTCATTTTTATTTTAAAAGGTGCTATATTTGTAATTACTAGTTATTGTTAAAAGATAATAATATTGTATCTTCTGATTTAGATTACTCCGACTCCTATTACGTAATTATGATTTACGTTTCCCAAATCTTTATGACATTAATGGATTATCCAACGCATTTTTTTTTAAATGAACCTACTAACTCTACTTAATATTTATATAGTTCTATGTGTACTTTGGTTAAGTCAAAACGTAAAACATAGAGATGTGGTATTTTGATTACCTAACAAGCCCTAACGTCATATTTAGAAACAACCTTCGAATTATCGATGTTAAAGTAACTTCTTAAATTATTTTATGAAAAATAATGAATAAATATTGCATTGTCGAAAACTTAAAGTTTAATGCCCAGCTACTGCTTACTGGTTGTACGATTACACATACACACAGGATGTGTGTGCATGTGTACGACTAACTAAGGACTGTTCACATAAGGGTTAAAAATGCAAGTAAAAGTAAAAATAATTTCTACTGCAGGAACATTGACCGGACAACGTATTTGATACATTCTTCTTCGTATGCTACTCACGTTTAAACCCAAAAGTAGTTTTACCATACATATTTGATAAATTGGACATTCCAACACAAAGTCAAAAGTGAATTATTCATTTATTTATGTTTTATTTAGTGTTATATTCTGTTATGACATATTTTTTACTGTTTGTTTAATATTCTGATAGTATAACGTCCTAGTTAAGCTTATTATAAATATAGTTTTTTTTTTCTCCTTATTAATGTATTATTAAAAGATAACAAACAATATAGATAATTTTATCAAATTAAGAAAGCCCGGTAACTGCAATAATTACTATAAGGTTTTCTCTTTCAAGAAAAACCAAAAGAGATTTTTAAGAACAAAACACAATATTGGTTTCTATAAACAACATAACAAAATCAAAATCTACCTAACGAATTTTATGAATAAAATTGTTCACTTAATTTTACCTAGGATATGGTCACCTCGTCTGGACAGCATCGAGATCGGCCACGTTAACGAACTCTGCGCTTCCGATAGCCCTGCCTAGTATTTCAGTTAGTCGTGACATGCCTTCCTAACGTTCTCATTCGTATTCAACTGACGTAGCTGAATGTGATTTTTTTGCTACAATTATTGAGCAATTTCCATTTTGTGCATTTTTTGTGTCGAAGCGATACGTTGAAGCCTTTGAGTTTTATTTTTCTTTTTCAATACTTGGATCAGTTGCTATTTTCTTTTTCTTTTTATATTTTTTTCTATAAAGATTAGGTAGATATCATATAATTTAAATTTAAAAATAAAACTGTTTTCCCAACTTTACGTAGATTCCAATTTATTTAACATTATTTTTATACATCTGGGTCCACAAAGAAGACAATCGATACAGTAATTTGTCACTGATTATTATCTTAATGCAGCTGTTTCCAGACCGAGTACAAGCTTACTTATCGACGAGAAGTAGCTTTACGCCATATCCTTCATATATCAAGGTAGACAGAGGAAACCGAAACCAGAGGAGTAAAGGCACTAGGTTCTCCACTTTCCGCCCAATTTTCGAGATATTGGTTATTAAGTGACAGAACTCAATGCCGCACTTTGTCTTGTTATCAGAGCGATAAAATAAGAAAAATCATTCCTACGAAAGGAGTTAGAACATACAACTATCCCTATAGATAAAAATATCCCCAAATTAAACACAAAAATAATATAATCAATATATCTATACCATACTGATGATCATCTCATGCTGATCCATCACAGAAACTAAGTCTATATGGTCAATACTATATAAGTAGTCCAGTAATGAAATCTACGGTTTCAATTTAGTTTAGATAAGTTAGCTAATCTTTAGTTTACTAACCTTAAATTACTGAGATATCATATAATACTATAACAGTAAGTTAAATCAATTCAATATAACGAAACCAATGAATGAGTTGTTAATTTCACTCAAAGTCCACTTTCCACGGCCCACACAATTACACGACAAATGAGATGTGAGCACAATCGACTATTAATTAAATTGCAAGGGCACTGGTATCTAGTAGATGTAGAAGTATGTTATTATATTTAAAAGTTAATTATATTTTTTGTTTTTGAGAAAGATTCAAATATTAAACTAACAGTAGTTAAAACAATAATATAGATTAGTAAATACTTATGTGTGTGTATATTATTTCCTTCTAAGGATTCAGTGATAAATAATAATTAATTAGCACAAATCAATAATTATATATAGATATTTAATGTTACATTATTTATATCAAAACTAGCGACTTGAACAAGACTTTTTGAATTATTTTTTATGTTAGAACTACGAAAATGTTACCCTTAAAATGTTTTAATTTATGTTTTTCATTTTATAAATCTTAAGTGCATTGCAAATACACATAAACCGGAATTTAATACAGTGTAATAAGTAAATAATTCAGTAGTTTAAGCGGGCGAAGCCGCGAACGGGTCGCTAGTATTTAATAAGGTACTAAAATACTAAATTCATACGAAAGTGCTAAGCTACAAATCAGTAAATTTCTACCCATTTCGCACTTTACGTGGCTAACTGTATACATATATACAAAGGCTTTGGGTGAAATTACCCTTTATTATTCGCTAGCTGCCAGCTATTTCGGTGATATCAGTGCCTAACAGAGAGGTGTGCACTTTAAAAAAAGCGATTATGCGTGAAATAATCACTGTAAAGTTACCATTACCGTTTTTATTTGTTATATATATTACGAAATTCTTTATATTACGACAGGAAGTGAAGAATGAAGTGTCTTGACATGAGGTTCCCTCTGTCCACTTTGCTATGTGGGATAAGATGTGAAACTCTCTCCATTTGGGTCGTGACTCGTAACACCCTAAAAGGCTTTCTGTCCAACTACAAATGTACATCGAGTGTATTATAAATATATTCGTAACCAACCGGCTCGGTCACCCGATTTGCATAGGACAACTATGGCGTACACTAAGAAACGTCCCTAATATATATCGGATTAGTCAATATATTTAAAAATATATATATAAAGACATAAAAATATTTTTGCTTAATTTTATTCAGTTTTTATCTTGTCCTTTTTCAATATTGAAACCATACGATTCATTAAAAAACATGCGATGTTACAAAATAAACGACTTACTCTCTAAGACAGATTCTACGGAAATTTTAATATATATCCGAGAGGAGCCAGCATAAATTTGTGTGGCAATATCAATGGCTTCCATGATCAAGTACGTGAGAAGCATATCAAAAGGAAATAGTTTATAGCGGTGATATCGATAAATTTCCTTCTGGCACTGGTACCAAATGCTTCAAGTGTAAAATATTTTTTTTATTTTTAAGCTGTATAATGCTCATAGCAGGGTCGGCAGAGGGAATCTAGAAATCTTGTTTAACTTTCACACCCTTCGCCTATCGCCGAATTCTGCTCGCATTTCGTGTTGAGTGGCGTAAATCAACGCCGCGCTTTGCCTCGTTACTAAAATACGAGTGAATGAAAATACGAGTATGAAATATTCCATTTCTTCGAGTAGTAATCGAACTCACAATCTGTCAGTCACACTCTTGTGCCCGTGGGGCACGACCTGGCTTTATGTGTGAAATATTGTAAACAAAATAAATTTTACAATTCCACTCTCCGCTTATGTGGTCACCGCTGTATGTATGCACTTAAAGTGGCAACTTTTCGCCCATACCTGTTCCCGTCAGAAGACTTGTACAGGTCATGCGGACTATTATCTATACGGCAGCTATTTATCCTGCAGATCATATTGAAACAACACTCATCTGTGAAGTACCAGCCCCCAAGGCTTGTTAATAAAAGACTTAACTATATAGTTTGTAAAAGTAAGTTTTTTAACACCAAATTTAGCAAGAGGTTCGCTTGCTTTCTCGGCTCATTTCTTT
>JAATLQ010038222.1:0-14953 GCA_013421005.1 Heliconius erato x Heliconius himera
TGAGTATAGTCTTAGATACTTATTTAAATTTCATATTATTTAAGGACAAAAGTAAGAAGTAGCATCATCAGTAAATAGTAGTATCACCACATTGACATTCACGCTTTAAATAAAAGTAAAAACTAAAAATTTACAGCGTTCGTCCCTTTTAGGAATGTGGGCTGTATCTGTGCCAAATTTCATGAGCTGGCCAGCGGAATGGCACACTAAAAACAAATAACAGTTCAATATTCATATAGTATTTTTTTAAAGAAACTAACAGTTTGTCTAAAATTTGATGAAATTTACAAATTTTTATGCATCATCATATCTTTTAAGATTGTTGTATTTCATATACATTTCTTATAAGTTCGAAATATATATTTATATATAATTTTTTTTTATGCTGACGTGATACGTATCTATTAGCAGTAAATGTAGTGCTAGATGTACTTTATTATTCAGATCAATCGCATATTCCTCTCTTATTAGGTGCTATGCCGCATTGCGTCAGATCAGGTATTTAATGTTACCCTGCAACAGCTTTCTGAAGCTAATCTACTGAAGTCTCTCCAGTGTTTTAAATGATGGTGATATTTTCTTTTACGTTTATTAAATAACATGAGGAGAAAAAAAAACAATATATAAACAAAATAAAAAAAAAACACCAATTACGCTAGTTATATATATATATATATATATATATATATATATATATATATCTAATGGTATATTGTACTAAAAATTAAGCTTAAACTAGCTAATAAGTTAATACTATATTGATACTCCAAGAGTTGTATAACATACGTAATTTACTAAAGTTAACACTTACTATGGGAATTCAATTTGATTGGGAGCTCCTCGACATTTAGATACTTTAATGAAAGTAAAAGATTGAATTCTATACCTTCATGTAATAAATTTAATGGACCTTGCCTGAAGACAATTACTCGTATTGTTTACTTTCCGCCCGAATTCAAGATGTTGTATGTTGAGTGAGTTGTCTTATTTTTTACTTTTGTTTGTAGCTTCACGCTGTATCCCACACATAGCAGGATAGACAGAGTGAACTTCAAAAGCTGGTATTATGACACGGATTGAATGGAGGAACCTAACGCAACGCTTTGAATCGTTACCAGAGCGAAGAATAAAAATCTAAAATATTTAATTGCCCAGAATGGAAATTGAGCCCAGAGCTTTCGCATTTACCGACGCACACTTATGCCCTACGACGGCCTCAACTTAAAGGGGGAAATAAAAATGATTGATTTCCCCGAGAGGGAATCGAACACACGATCATCGCGTTTACCAGTCATACGCGGTCCCACTGCATCATGAAGACCTAAGCCACACACACTGTTATGCAATTTAACTACAATAATTATATATTGAATATTTTAAATATTAATTGATTAAATGATTCTTTGTATGTTCGTGAATAACACAAGAACTAGAACAAGACTAGGACTAGGAGAGAGATTTTTTTGGTGATAATAACTTAGGATCTGGAACTACATCTTACATCGGTTTATTTCCTGCCTATAGAAGTAAATAAATTTTGATATTGTAATTATAAAAAGCCTAAAACGATACAAGTGTATATAGAATAATTTTTATCTTGGTTTCCAATGCAGTGCTCATAGAAAAGATACAAAAAAACGACGAAAATGTACTTAATATTGTTAATAAAGTCTAAAAAATTATTTATGTTTCTATTTATTTAGGAAATTAAAGTTCTAATAAGGGTAAAAAATAAAGTAAATAATGATTTTAGTGTAATATAAAAAATGTTATAAATGTTTGCAATATAAATAAATATGTGTAATTCAAACGACTGAAGCCGTGGTCAAGTCACTAGTGTATAAAAATGAACAATAAATACAAACACAATAAAAGTATTGGAATGGAATTAGTTTCTCCTTATATTAATAAAATTAAAAACCTGTCAGAGCCCCCGCGATGATCGAAACTGTGAATGGATGAAATCTCAAGGTAAAATAGTTATCCATAACATTAAATTAAGTATTTGTCAGTGTCAATATAAATTCATAGTATAGAACTATAACCTATGAGCCATTTTGAGATATTCGAAATACCTTTCAGGTGTCACGATTCATGTTTTGTGTTCAGAAGAAGAAGAAGAAGAAGTCACGAGCTATTGAGGTCTGGTGAAAACCAACCGTGAAGTATTTGACATTTTCTAGTCAGATATATAGGTCTATATGTTATCTATCATCTATCAATCCCAGTCAGTCTAAATGATCAATCTATCAAGTGTTCGAAAGTTTAATCACATCCTATACCTGCCGACTTCCTTTTTGACAAGAAAATTCTGATGAGGAAATTGTGATTCAAATTATCTAATCACATCTTTTCAAGAAAATTCTTAATCAAACCGCGAACGCAAAGTTTATAGGAAGTAACAATACTCCTCGCGGTACCCGTAATGAAATGTTCTGTATATTGGAAACCAAATTTAATAACCTTTCTTTATTCTTATTTATCAAAGGAGTACTAAAGGCAGATATTAAATATGACTGCAAATATCTTTGGAGTCGCCTTTGCAGTGAATACACTCCCCTTGCGAGTTAATCTGAGGTTGAGTTGAACGAATTAAAATTCGAACCTGAAAATTTTAAAAACTATCTTAGAATGGACGAGAAAACATATAATTACTCACAATGACTACTCCTATAATACAAAAAAGAGATACAGTCATGTGAAATTGTAGTACGACCGGAGTACCGACACACACGCACAGGTACATCGTACGGTGTCACTGGAAAGAATTGATTTTCGATTCTGCGCCGGTCACCTGCACCGGTCCAAAAAACAGCACAAGTCTAGTCCCACACACACGTTGTTGACTGTACAGGCGTACATACGTGCACAGGTAGACCTCTCTGATAAACCGTAGCGTGTATGGCTGGTATGTTTACGGCTTTCACTGGACTAAACAGAGTTCAGATAAAATCATCCATAAAAAATCTCAGTATGGACCACCTATACAAGAAAGAACTGCTTCATCCAATTAGCGTCTACGATGCGGGCGCTATTTAATTGTGAAAAGCCCTCGTATCCGCTCCTTTAATGAAGTGCTTTCGAGAACTTTTTTACGTTGGAGATCTTGAGAGACTTTGTTTATTGTAAAGTACCGTTTAACGGAACTTAAGCAATAGCAAGCTATTGTTACGGAACTTGCACATTTCAAGTATTAGTAAAGATGTATTTTTTTGTATTCTTACATTATGTTTGTTAATATTTTGATTAAAAAAAATAAAGATATCTGTAACGTAAAATAATATCTAATAATAATATTTTATAACAGATTACAAGAAAATGACAAAAAAACAACTTATAGTGATAAAATTTACATTAGCTTTAAACCGTGTAGCAGTTATCAATGCTTGCCTTACAAGCGTCATTCTATTTAGTAATTTTATTAAACTAAAACTAAGCATAAAAAAACTATTTAAAAAAAAGAAGATAGTAGTAAAAATAATAATGAAACACAAATAGTATACAAACAAAAGAAACATTATTAAAGTGATGACGTATGATGGTGGTGTGTGTGTGTCAGTGAGAGAGTTTATGTATGTGCGCATATGTGCTGAATCCATCGATGTCAAACTACGAATAAATAACCAAAAGTTCCTCCATCTTCTCAGAATTTAATTTTAATAAGTAGTCAGTTAATGGGATATATTTTTAAATCTTTTGTGATATCATTATATTATAATACGGGACTTAAGAGTCACATAATATCATCTCGTTCTCTTTTCTTAAGAGTACTACGATTACTACTACTACTACTACTACCTTTTCATACATGCCCTCTGCGGGGTCCTCGTGGTTTGTACGTGACCTTCCTCCAGTATCTTTGATACTGTGTTTTCGAAGGTCAACCGAAGTCACCCTCTACCTCTTACTCACTTTTCCATCGTAAATCTTTTTTGCCATTCTTTGATCACTCATTCGTTCGACGTACCCAAACCAGCTGAACACGTTCTTGTTCATTCTCATCGTGACATCCTCGCTAGTATCTACCATTCTGTGTACTTCTTCATTGCGGATTCGATCAGTTAAGCTGCCTCCGCATATCCTACGAAGAGATCGCTTCCCCACGGCATTCATCTTTCATTCATTCTTCTTCTGTAATACCCACGTTTCGTAGCCGTTTAACAGTGTCGGTACCAAAACTGCATTGTGTACGGCCAAGCGTGCAGCTGTGCTGACGTTTCGCCGTCTCATCAATGCAGCTAAGGCTCCGTTAACCCTGTTACCGGCAGGAGTACACCTTTCCACATCCATCTCGTATCTTTCATCTCCACTAAACATACTTCCCAAGTATACTTGGGAAGTATGTTTAGTGGAGATGAAAGATCCAATCTCTAGATTGGATAGATATATGAAACTATCTAAGAATGACGTTGGAGATAGGTTATTAATATTGGGCGTTAGTAAGCTGTATTCCTATCTGGCGATTACTTCCTCGCGTCTTACTGACAAGACTAACTCGTATTGTTAAAATGGTTAAATTGTATTTACATTTGCTAGTAGTAGGTGTTTACGATATTGGTAATTAATTAATTGTGCTATTCGTAACCGCGTTACACGAAATCCAGTATTGATATGAAATGAAAAAAAAATGTTGATTAATTTCTTTAGGTAAGGTTTTGAAATATTTTATTCTCTATGCTCCCGGAAAAGGAGCGTAGACGCTTCCATCATCATCTCTCATATAATTATTATAAGAAACAAGCAAAGATATCAAAACATCCTCAAAATATATATTTTGAGAACGATTTCTTAGTAAAGCAATTTTTTGGTTCTTTTAGGCATATGTTCCGAAAAAACTGGGTGTTACAATTTTATTTTATACACATATTTGTCGTAATCTCATACCAAGGTATGAAAAAATACAACTTACGAACAACGGAAAAAAACAATCTCTTTTTTTTAACAATATTATACCCTTTTTGATTATAATACATTTATTTGACTTATAAATAATCAGAGTATCATTCAAAGCAATTAGACAGATAACACCTAGTGTCGTGACATTCTGTTTTCCGATCCGGAAATAGGAACAGATACGTGTTGCGTGACGGGACTAAACGCCACGCTTTATATTACTAGAACGAAAAAATATATATATTTTAAATATATTTATAATATTTTAATTGACGCAAAACTGTGTGAATGTAGAAGCGACGGTTGTGGGTATAATTACTACTCGGAGGTATGAATTATAATTTATTAATATTTTTTATTAATATTCATTTCTTTGCTCTGTTACCAAGGCAAAGCGCGGTGTTGAGTTCCACCACTCCAACAATGCCTCAAAAATGGAAAGTGGGGAACGGAGTTTCTTAGCACTAGGTTCCCTTCTACCTACCCTGCTTCATGCGGAATACAGTGTGAAGCTGAAAAAAATTATAATATACGAGTATGCGTATTTATTTTATAAATGGACTTATTTTGTATAAAATATAATTTTTATAATTTGTTTTCCATCCAAGCCTTAACTTCATTTACATTTCACTATTGATGACTGGATTTTTAATTATGATATGACAAAATATTACGAATATACTCTACTTTTAATTAAAATACTTCATTTATTAAGATTAACATCACAAAATATTGACATAAATTGTAGCCTATGTATTGATCGTCTATATAACTGTAAAATTTCATCTAAATCAGGTCAGTTAATTTGCGTGAAATTGGAACAAAAATCAAATTTTTACACTTACAATATCAATACGATTGCGATGCATTCACTCTCTTTAATGTATCGTTAGAAATGTCATGGGATTCCATTTCAATTTCCAGAATCTATATTACACAAGGCCAGTGGTGGCGCAGAGGCGCAAAGTGTAACTTTAAAATCGATTAGTTGTGAGTTCGATTCCCACTCGAGGATGTGAAATATTTATTTACATTTATTTTTTAATTTCTTCGCTCTGGTGCCGAAGCAACACGCGGCGTTGAGTTCCGCCACTCAACACGCAATGCCTACAGTTTTCGGCGGAAAGTGGGTAATGGAGTGTCTTACCACTAGGTTCCCTCTGCCGACTGGTAACAATGTTTGACAAACTTGACTAGTTATTAATTACTAGTTAAATTTGTCAATCTAAAGGTGGCAGTCTAAGCACCTGCATGATTGATTAAAACATATTTTTTGACATATTACATATAGCTGTATCTACAACTATAAACAGCCAAACCCAATGATGATTACTAGCTACTAATTGATCTATGAAAGCATTATCAATACAATACATATTCTCTTCTAATTTAAAATATTCCAACTGAAATCGAATTTTAAAATAAAATGTTGAGTGAACAATTTCGTACCTATGTCTACACTGACTGACGAAATGTCACTGTTTTTTAAATCGAACAAAAGTGAAATAATGAAACTAGAAACAAAATTCAATACTTTTCAGTTCGCTTTTGTGAAACTGAATAAAAATACACTCTAAGAGAATTTATTTTTATTTAGTATATAATAAATCATGAATTTAACATCCTTTTATGCTTTGTAGGTAACATAATATAAGAAATATTATTAGCAGAAATAATCCTTTAAAATTAATACGGACAAAAAGGAGACATTTATCTTTATCTTTTAACTTTTAGAACGAAATTATAATTAAAATTATGTAAACATATTTGCAGTAAATAAATAATGAAGAAGAAAATGTTTGCCCATTTCCATACCACGCTAAACTTTTGTTGTTACTACCCATAGTAGTGTATAAACTTTTTTAGTATTGGTACTTATTATATACTTATAATAATTACCTCATTTTTGTCTTGTATAACCATTTTCTTAAATTAATGATTAATAATATATGTCATTCCATAATATTAAGTGTAACAATCTACTGGCCAGTCTCCATTTTTCAACCAGAAAAGATTAAGTAATAAGAAGTATGTTTAACTAATTCATTCAATAAGATTTAAAACATCAAATGTAATGGGGTAAAAGAAACAAAATTTGGGTACACATATTTTAAGTTTTTTATAGGTATAAAATTTATTTTTTAATCTTCGGTAATTATTTAAACTATAAAAATAAATATGACTATAAATGTGTTGACAAGTGTTTAAAATTGACATGTGTTTAAAAATGCTTATTATTAATAAAAGGGCTAAAAGTGATAAATTTACACAATTTCTCTAGATACATTTTTAGTAAATATATTTTTTTTAATTTTTGCTAAGGAATACTATTTTTATTTAAATATTTTATTTTACTGTACATGTCATGTACAAACACTTCTTGGACGAGGATAAGAGACATAGACTATCTAATTTTGCAAGTTAAAAAAAAGTATTCAGTCAATTACAAAATTAATTAAAATAAATGAAAGCATCCCAATATTTCGTTGTCAAGTATACTAAATACAATATTATAATTAAAAATATTAAATAAAATTAGCTTGTTCCGACGAGGGCACTTCTAAATGTCGTTATAATTAATCTTAATGAGGAAAAATAAGTAACGAGTGGCTAAAGAATAATAAAACAAAGATATCGTCCTTGTAACTGACATAAAGGTTGGCATTGAGTGGAATAACAATTTGATTTAAATGTTTTTTTAAATAATCAGTTTTAAAATAAATATATATTATTGTCTACTTTAAACGCTATTGTGTTTATAATATAATGAATCAAAATATTGATAGTAATTTGACTCGTCGTTAATAGAAGAAGTCACATTGCATTCCATGGATTCGCCTTACGGGTACGGAGGCTATCGAGTTGCTAAGTGAGGATCTAGAGATCCTGAGAATTGAGATTTATAAGTGACGGTTTAAGAGCCCCACCTTTAAATGAGTAATAACGCTCACTCTCTCAACTAATTTCTCCACTCTACCAAATTCTAATTCTCCTAATGCCACCTTCAAAATATGTTTTAATAATGAATTGTTGTTAGTTCTAGACAGACCGAGATCTTTTTGCTAATTTTGCAAAAATTTAACTGTTGTGCCTCTCACGCATTCTTTCTAGAGCGTACAAATTAACTCTAAACGAATACTTGAAGCCAGTCGTGGCGCAGGCGCATAGTGTGTCCGTAATAGCGACTGATTGTGGGTTCGATCCCCTCTCGAAGATAGATAAAATATTTATTTAAATCTATATTTTCATTTTATTTTCATTTTATTTACTTAAATTTATATTTCCATTTCTTCGCTCTGGTATCGAAGCTAAGCGCGGCGTTGAGTTCTGCCACTCAACACGCAATGCCTCCAGAATTCGGCAGAAAGTGGGGAACGGAGTGTCTTAACCCTAGGTCCCCTCTGCCTACCCTGCTGTATACGGGATACAGCGTGAAGCTAATTTATTTATTTTATTTATATTTTCATTTCTTCGCTCCGGTAACAAGGTAAAGAGTAGTGTTGATTTCCGCTACTCAACACATTACGTGTGATTGCCTCCAGAATTTGGCGGGAAGCAGGTAACGGAAATGTCTTAATGGGGACGGAGTATAATGACACTAGGTTCCCAGGTTTCCTCTCGTCGTCGTTTCTTCGTATGCCCATTACTAGATACTTCAGGGAAGTATGTTATTCAGAACAAATTATTCCACCAAATACTATATTTTACCACTGAAATGCTCTTAAAAGCTTCATATTCATATTAAATAAAAATATATGTAAGATAAAAATTTTATTATTTTATATCCTAAAAAAGCTAATTGTTTTGTAACACTGTCACGTCTATCACACTTGATGGTTTCTTCTTTGACGATTCAATATATATATTCGCTAGTGACGACTCTGAATCTGTTAAATTTGACTTGGTCATAAACATTAAAGGCAAGTGGTTGCATTCGTATCTCTCCTAAAAAAATATTAAATTACATTTTTTTATCTTTAGATTTTAGTAGTTACGTGTATATTTTAAATAACAAGAGAAAGGCGACACAAAACCAATTATCATAACCACAATATGTAATATTGTCTAATCCCAAAAACTTCAGTAAACAGCAAACATAGACGAGAGACAAGAGAGCTTGGATATAAATAGAATGAAAGTATAAATACCCTCAGATATGCACTGACCTACTAATGCGCTACTGTTGACGGTTCATTTAACTCGTTGTAAAAATATAAAACTGGCAGATTAGGCTTTATATTAAATGAAATTTCCCAAGTTAGCGGCCTTTATAAATTATGGTTAGCCGAATCATATTTTTTTTTATATAAATTGTAGCCTATATATTTAGATGTATAAAATATTTATTAGTGTAAAAGAAATCTAAAATCGTTCAGTAGTTTTTGCAAGCGGAACAAACATCCATCGATCCCGCAACCTTTTACATTTATAATATTTGTGCGATAGGATACAACCTTCTGACTAAATTCCTTGACCTTTGACCTTCGTTAGTTTGTACGCTTCCAACGTTAAATCCATTCAACATGATATATCCCAGATACAAATACGCAGTAGTATCTGAATTAAGCAATAACCTATGACCTTCCTACAAATCAAGTTCACTGCTTGCAGAATTTATATGCACTAATATAAGTACGTGGATTCTACTTACGCTTTTTTCAGCGTCGAATAAAAATTATGAAAATATTCGAGCCTACTACATAATTATACTACCTACCTAACAAATTGCTGCTCATTCGACCTGTTAATTGTTAGTTCAGACTAACTTTTTCCTTAAAAATTGACTACTTTATTGGTTCTTGGGGATTAGAGTTGGAAACTGGTACAAAGTTTAAACCTAGATTTTAATCTATTGCACCAAGCTCGGAGACGGGGAACAAAACAATTAAGAAGAAAAAAGATATTTTTATCGATTATTTAACTTGTCTATTTGTCTAACATTTATATTTTATTGTTAATTATATTTAATAATAGTAACAACCTGTTGATTTTTCAGAATATTCATCAGAATCATCTTCATATTGGAAACATCACGCTTTTCCAATATATTTTTTTTCATCTAAGCAAAGCTAAACGTAACTAAATGAAAAACGAATTATGATAAATATTTCATTTATGTTTTTTGCAAACGGAGTTTAGACGCTAGGCTCACTTTGCCTAGCCTGCTGTGTGAAGCTAATATGTATACAGTTACAGGTAAATCTATTTACTTGAACTACCTAAGTAAAACAAAAGAATGTGAAACAATAACAAACTGTTCCACTTTAACTGTCAAGTTAGCTGAATGCCTCCACGTTATTGTATGACAGCTTTGACGTATTGCTCTCTTTCAATAACCGAGTTGTAGTGTACATTTAGTTACCTAATGAAGCAGTAGAATTATAAGAAAAATAACACACGCCACGTTGAGGAATTAAATGTTAAATAAGTAAATGTTTTCTTTAGGTGCACACTTGATCCCACAAATCGTCCAAGGTAGACCAAAAAATTATGTGCTAAGGTACTCTGTTCTCTACTTTCTCCACGAATTCGAGACATTGCGATTATGTTTATGCCAGAGTGAAAAATTAAGAATAATTTATTGAACCACCTTGGGCTTGGGTCAAAACGTCAATAATTTCAAATATATACATATTTACTTACATCTAATACCAAACAGTCATGCCTGCACTGTCGACTTTGGATAATCTCATCAAAGTTTCTCCTCCTTTTACGATCGTCAGCGTCCGGCGGTCCGTACTTAAAATCGCTTTTAAAAATGCCAGCTATATTCTGAATATAAAATGAATCATTAAAATGCATACATCGCTACGAAATTACAGCCGCATCAAACTATAGGAGTTATAAGCAAAAATATATATATTAAAAATGTATATTGCATTAATTAATTAATATTATTTTCTCTTAAGAGTTTATTATTTTAAGGATCGTCATATAATGTTTTGAAATAATAAAATTAATATAATAATAGATACTGAAAAATTAAATTAGCAGTAGATACTTAAGTTATTGTATTTATATACAATATTACTTACATTTTTAAAAAAATATTTAATTAACACCCTAGCTTGAGATATTATTAAAATAACAAATGTTAAGGCAATCCACGACTTGGCCGCTATCTTTTGGGATGTGTCTTTCAAATGTAAAATGTTCACGAATTTACTGCATCCTAGAACCTGGATAACAACGAAATAATATGATTGACTTATTTACGCAAATAGATTTAGCTGATTTGTAAATATTCTAACATACTTAATTAGACTACAAAGGGTAATTATTTGGAAATTACCCTTCTATATCTACTATAGAGAAAAGATGAAAGAAGTATTTATAAAAACATATCAACATTTCAAGATTTTGAATTTTTACAATCAAGATGAATATTGTTATTGCTTGTGTGTGCATATAATTTTTTTTTATCATCTTCACGCTGTGTCTCGCACACAGCAGGGTAGACTGAGGGAACCTAGTATCAAGACACTCCGTTCCCCGCTTTACGCCGAGTTCTGGAGGGCATTGCGTGTTGAGTGGTGGAACTCAACGCCGCGCTCTTTGCCTCGACACCAGAACGAGGAAATGAAAATTATAAATGTAAATAAATATTTCATTTCCTCGAGGATCGAACCCACAACCAGTCGATTTTGCAGTCACACTTTGTACCTCTGCGCCACGACTGGCCTCTATATTATAATTTTATTACTTTAACTAATCAATGTGTTCCAACTATGATCTTACAATAACACAATTAAAAACGTAGGCCTGATTATCATCTGATGAATTATTTCTTTTAAGAAAAAGATTCTAAAAGTACAATACTAGAAACTTTAAAAGAATTCCTTTCAATTTCCGTTCCACTTTCATATCTATTTATTCTTCTTACCGTTTTCGTGCTTACGAAATATATAACTGTATAATATGCTCTCGAAAGAAAATTCTATTACGAAGATGAGATTATAATTAAATATTGAAGTATTCACAAGAGGTATGGTTTTCTTATAATACAAGTATATAACTTCTAAGAGGACTATATACCTTATTCAGGGAGCCGTGAGATTAAAGGTAAACAAACTAGAAAAAAGATATTTTTATTAAATATATATTAACTCCTTCAATCGTGATATTTTCAGATCACGATTAAAGAAGTTGATAAATAATAAATGTATTTTAATAAAAATAATTATAGAATTAATATTTTGATAGCAGAATGAATAATACTATTTAATGATATCTATAAAACTGATTAAACTCTTTCAGACTTGATAGAAATCGAATATTATAAATGCCTTTAATTTAAATATTCTTTTTTAAATATTTTTTGTTAAAACATTTACATGTATGAAACACGCAAAAGGTACTGTATTTCCAAAATTCAAACGTATTTTAATACTAATAAGTTATAGAGCACACATACTGCGAATATTATGCATTAAAATGTGACGCTTTGAGGTCGGGTTACATTTGCCGTTTTTATAATCTACTTGTTAATACGATAAAATTGTTTCCAGATATTTTCGTTTAAATCTCGTTATTCCGTAATTACTTATGTTATTTTTTTTAAGTTGATTGTTTTAAAGGTATTTGTTAATTATTTTGTTCTTGTTGTAATAACGTTTTCATGCATAAAACATAAGTGAACCTTAACCAAACAACGCTTGCACTTTTCTCCGCTAAAAACAATCAAAGAAAACCACAACACGGACAAGGTGGCTGTTAACGTGTTCTAACAAATAGAAAAGTGTGACCGAAGGATTTGTATCTGTACAAATGTCACATTCTCAATAAATGGCCTAAGATCCCATCGCTTAAAACTGTAGGGATCAGATTTTCTAATGAAACTTATATTTAAGAATGATACATGATAGTAGAATACATTACACTAGGGTTGCCTAAAAGAATCCTGCCGCAATCACCTTTAATTAATGTTTTTCGTAACTCGTTTTTGGAGAAAACTGCACTCATATGTTTTTTATGTGAATCACACATCATTTGAAAGAAAATCGCATAAGGAATTAGAAAAACAATGGTTGCCAGCTCTCAGTCTGCCGCAAGCCCAGGGTTGCCTGGTTTAAAGAGGTCAGTTAATGTTAATATTTGCACTTATGTGTTTTTTTAATGAATTATATATCAAATTAAAGCTTATTTTTTTCTCATCACTAAAACACATGGTTGCCTGCAAAATAACTGCCGCAAGCAAAGGTTGCCATCATTTGAAATATTTTATTCCGATTCCGTTTGACTTAGACTAGACGATGAAATACGTGGTTTGCTTTATGTTTTAAAGTAAAATATTATAAAATAGAAGGTCAAACTTAAAATTAATATTTATTCTAGCTGTTCACCTGTTAAATGATGATTTTAATCATATTAAGTACATACAAAAAACTATTTAAACATGAAATCATCCTTATTTTTCCACTGAAATTATGAATCTATGATATTAAGTCTTTGTTAAATCTGTTTTCTAGATATTAATACTCGTTTAAATCGTTATTTTAAAACGACTAAATTATCATCTATATATATAAAACAAGTACCTGACTGACTGAGGTAAGACGCACGCACAGCCGCTGATGGTAGTAACGTGAAATTTGGACAGATGTTTTTTTTTCACAATTTGGACGTCCACTAATAAGGGATTTTAAGAAAATTAAACCCTAAAGGGATAAAATAGGGGCTAAAAGTTTGTATGGTTTTTTTTAATCGGCACCGATTTTTATAATATTTGAAATTCAGACTCCTAAAAATATTTCATTGAACACATGTTTCATGATTTTTTAGAATTCACCCCGTAAGGGTTCAAATAAGCGGGCGAAGCTGCGCGCGCCCACTAGTATTAATTAAACGTTTACAAATATCGTTCTATTATAAGGTATTAATTACATAATGTTTTCATAATATAATATAGGTT
Organism: Heliconius erato x Heliconius himera; assembly: GCA_013421005.1. Lineage (NCBI taxonomy): Eukaryota > Metazoa > Arthropoda > Insecta > Lepidoptera > Nymphalidae > Heliconius > Heliconius erato x Heliconius himera. The sequence goes on from JAATLQ010038222.1 coordinate 13,805, forward strand.
GACAATTATTGCAGATATTTTATTTATCAATCAAGAAAATATGGAAAATTACCTCGTTATAAACTCTCAATCTCTCTCTTCGTCCTCAGAGAAAAATATGTAATATTAAACATTAAATTTAATTATACCTATCAAATATTAATTATACTTACGTTTTGCATTAGAAAATAATTGAAAAATAAAAATCAAATCAGATTCACGCTGTATCCCGCACGCAGCAGGGTAGGCAGAGGGAACCTAGTGTTAAGACACTCCGTTCCCCACTCACTGCTGAATTCTGGAGGCATTGCGTGTTGAATGGCAGAACTCAACGCCGCGCTTTGCTTCGACACCAGAACGAAGAGATGGAAATATAAATTTAAGTGAATATTTCATCTCCTCGAGTGGGGTTCTTCTTTATATTTTTGTTTTACAACAATGAACTTTTTGTAACACTGTAAGTGATAACCGTGCATTGTGTTATTATTTAAGAAAATGTTACTGTATATAAAATTCATTTTTTGGCGAAACAATAACATAATTTTACACTTCAGACTCATTATTAAATTCCACACACATTTTCGCACAAAAAACAGATCTTCATTTTTGTCATGTTAATGTTGCACTGTTATTGCATTTAGAAACAATACATCTACGAAAATAAAATTATTGCATTTTGTTTGCTTTGTATACCGCCGCAAAATGTTTATCTATAGTAAAAAGTAGACAACTAATTGATATTTATCGACTCCTGGTCAAACCTTAAATAGCGTTTATTATTCGGCATTACTGTCGAAATTTCTTAGAATTTATTTTTGATAAATTAATTTTGTTTATTATAATTCTATCATATATATTTCTTTCAATGCAAATTCTTAAAAGTTGCGTGAGAAAAAAAAGATTGCGGCAACCGTTATCAAAAAAAAAACGAGAGAAAAAATCAAACGAGCAGAGGACAAAGAGAGAGAGAGAGTATATTGAAATGTTATTTTCCATATTTTCTTAATTAATAAAAAAACATACGCAATAATTGTCGCCCTTCATTATCTTAAGGAAACATGATGTAATTAATACCTTATAATAGATTGATATTTGTAAGCATTTATTTAATTAGATAATTTAGTCGTTTTAAAATGATAATTTAAATTAGTATTAGAAAACAGATTTAGC
>JAATLQ010038222.1:15053-41292 GCA_013421005.1 Heliconius erato x Heliconius himera
AATATGATTATAATCATCATTTAACAGGTAAATAGCTAGAATAAACATTAATTTTAAGATTGACCTTCTATTATATAATATTTTACTTTAAAACATAAGGCAAATCGCGTATTTCATCGTCTATTCTCAGTCAAACGGAATCAGAATAAAATATTTCAAATGATGGCAACCTTTGCTTGCGGCAGCCATTTTCCAGGCAACCATGTGTTTTAGTGATGACAAAAAAATAAGCTTTAATTCGATATATAATTCATTAAAAAAACACATGAGTGCAAATATTCACATTAGGTAACCTCTTTAAACCAGGCAACCCTGGACTTGCGGCAGACTGAGAGCTGGCAACCATTGTTTTTCCAATTCCTTATGCGATTTTCTTTCAAATGATGTGCGATTCACATAAAAAACATATGAGTGCAATTTTCTCCAAAAACGAGTTACGAAAAACATTAATTAAAGGTGATTGCGGCAGGATTCTTTTAGGCAACCCTAGTGTAATCTATTCTGCTATCATATATCATTCTTAAAAATAAGTCTCATTAGAAAATCTAATCCCTACAGTTTTAAACGATGGGATCTCCACCTAAAAGAAGAAGCTAATCTAGCTTTTATTTTTTACATTTTGTCTTAAAGCCCAAATTAATAGATAATATCCCTATAGTCTCTTAATTTAAGTACTATTATTACTGCATTTTGTATGTAAATAAAGTATGTAAGATAAGTTGGGGCAAGTCGTGGTGCAGTGGCACAAATGTGTGACTGTAAACACGACTGGTTGTGGTTTCGATCCCCACTCGTAGTTATGAAATATTTATTTAAATTTATATATTCATTTCCTCGCTCTACAGTCTAGGTAAAACACTGCGTTGAGTTTCGCCACTCAACATGCATTGTCGCCAGAATTCAACAAAAAATAAGATGGGAAGTGTTAAAAATCGGAAGCGGGTATCGTTTTTAAAGAAAACAGGTTAAAAACACACATCGTCTATATGATTCTAAACTATTTGGAAAGAGATACTATGTAATTGCAATAAGTGATATGTATCACCTACTAACAATACTTCACACTAGTTTTCTTCCAACAGGGGCCGTCACTTACAAGCGAGTGCCCCCGATTGACACAATTCCACTGCTTTTATAGTTATTTTCCACCTAAATCTACCCTCTTTTACACGAGTACGCTAACAGAAGTAGTAGTAGGTTTCTTCCGCCTTGCTTAACTAAGTATGTATAATACGATATTTCATCTCCGTACATTTTACTATCAGAGTCCATATACATTTTCATCTAATAAGGAGACTCCAATTCTTATAATTCCAAGGCTTATACATCTTACCTTGTATATTGCCCACATTGCATTAGTTTCTAAATATAATTTTATTCAAGTTCGTAGCAAATTTGTACCTTAATACTGCAAAATATTACTTTATGACATATTCTTAAGACATTCATTTAAAAAGGAGATTTCAATATAGTTCATATTTTGAAATAATTTAGCTTACGGTTTTTTATTATTACAAAGCAATATTTGGCATTTTTTTTAGAGTTGTGTTGCCATATTATTGTTCTTTACAATAATCATTGGGTAGCGGTATTTTTAAAAATCTTCCTACCTACATGTTAACTATGTAAATAACTGGTAATAACTTGTAATAAGAATTTGACGTGGCATAATAAGAACTTAGGCTTAGTGGTCATAATTATCGGACGGTTTCGAGTCCCATTAGGTACAATTTTTTAAACGTTTACAAAAAAAATATTAAGGAGGTCGTCGTCGTCGTCGTCGTCGGCGACGACGCTTATTTGTGGTTATATTTCTTCGCTTGAGTAACAAGACAAAATGCAGCGCTGAGTTGCGCCAAATAACAAGCAGATTATTCATCATTATACCTGATACAGCACAAGCTAAGGAAAAAGAAAAAACATACACATATTTTGTTAAATATTTGATACCGTACCGCAAACTCTTCCACATACAATTAATTTTATTAAAAAACAGAAACTATCATTCTGTACGTTGCCCGCAAACAATTGTATTTACAAAGTGCAAATATTAATAAATGAATACTTGTACAGTATTGTAATTAAAATAAATAAATCAGCTGCACGCTGTATCCCGCACACAGCAGGGTAAGCAGAAGGAAACCTAGTGTTAATACAGTTTTTCCGCACTTTCTGCCGAGTTCTCGAGGCCATTGCGTGTTGAGTGGTGGAACTCAACGCCGCGCTTTTTGCCTCGACACCAAAGCGAAGAAATGAAAATATAAATGTAAACAAATATTTCATTTCCTCGAGTGGGGATCGAATCCACAACCAGTCGATTTTACAGTCCCACTTTGTGCCCCTGCGCCACGACTGGCCTACTAAAAAAAATTTAAGTCGAAGAGCGTTATTACTCTAGAGTCTAGATGAACTTGATTAGTGATAGATATAGTGCAACTGATACTTTTTAACTTGAAAGTAAGTCCCATAAAAATATGACAGTAATACAAAAAGTATGAACTACTTAAGAATATTTTTTTGCAAAAGTATATAGAGGAATATTTAATAGTTTTGTTATTCCTATTCTGTTAGGCAAATCCCGCTCTTAGTTACCATCACCTAATGTACAATGTTGGTTAGGTGTCATAAAGTCTCAGTGCTTATTAACCTGTAGGAAAAATATTTTTTTTTTAGCTACACACTGTGTTAGTGTTTAGTTAGTGTTAAGACACTCCATTCCTATTAAGACACTTAGAATTATGAAGGCACAACGTGTTAAGTGGCGAAACTTAACGCCGCGGTTTACCTCGATACCAGTTGCTTATAAAATAAATTTAAATTGTACATTAAAAACTTTAATATACTCGGATTATATTTCACACATTCGCCACTGTACACGATAACAAACAAACCTGTTTCACAATATCAGTTTTCAGAATTTATTACAGTACTGCGTATTTGTTGATTTTGCAATACGTAGAAATGTACAAACATCACATATCCACCTACAGTGAATTTGATAGTACACGATAGTATCGATCAGACGCAGCTCAATGTTAAGGTCAAAGTTACGCGCCGCTCTCAGCGCAGAGATGCATAATTATAAAAGGAATCATCCGACTGGATGCTCGAGAAAAGTTTATAACAATCTCAACGTTGAACTGTTGTGAAGTTGAAATGGAAATTAATTCTCAAAATATAGTATAGTACTTTTTGCATCTTTTAGTAATGTATCTTGTTTTTAATTTAAGGACATTATTTTTTTTTATTTTTTTTTTTTCAGCTTCACGCTGTATCCCACACACAGCAGGGTAGGCAGAGGAGACCTAGTGTTAAGACACTTCGCTCCCCACTTTCTACCGAATTCTGGAGGCATTGCGTGTTGAGTGGCAGAACTCAACGCCGCGCTTAACCTCGAAACCAGAGTGAAGAAATGGAAATATAAATTTAAGTAAATATTTCATCTCCTCGATTGGGGATCGAACTCACAACCAGTCGGTTTTACAGTCACACCTCGAGCCGCTGCGCCACTACTGGCCGGGATTATTTTTTTTACAAATATATTTACACTATTTTAAAGAGAAAATATATATTTTGCTAGAAATATTTTGTTAAACATTTGATGCTCGAGTTATTAATTAATTGAAATAATTTAAAAATGATAATATATTCAAATATTTTATATTTTTACTTATTGTAATTATTCCCGGAACACAAAAAGCAGGTGTTAAGAGATAAACTGTTGATAAATAATTTTAATTAAAATAACTTAAACGATAATAGGCAAAAATGGTGAAGGCATTTTTTTTTTTAGTTTCAATCTGCATACTGAACATTGCATTGCAGGGTGGGAACCTTATAATAGGAATAATTCACTTTAAAAATAATACATTCATTTTCTTTGATTTAATCTTCCAGTTCTTATGAGTTTAAAGTAGCGGTGATTATATAAACACAGAAATATACACGTCAATTATATTTTATTTTTATATTTGTATTTAAATTTTAATTTCTATTATACTATACAATATTGGTTTGGTATCCCTAACGGGTTAGTCAGAGAGAAAGGAGCGCCAAACGCTACGGTCTCTGCAGACCACTCTCGTTTCGTCCACTGTCATTGTAGTAAATTTGAATATACAATATTAATTTTGATATTGTAGAAGAAGAATAAAATAAATACCATTTATAACCGTTGAGTGCTCTTATATAGCTTATAGAATCTATAAATAAACAAATAATACCTTTCTTTCATATCTTTTTAAATGGCAAACGTTATAGTCATTAAAACATATTATTAATTGCTTTCATTACTGAACATCGTCACTTATGAAAAAAATATATATTATTATTATTGCGCTATACTAATGTTGAAGCCAGTCGTGGCGCACACCTAATGCTTCCACAATTCAGCGGAAAGTGGAAAAGGGAGTGTTTTAACACTAGGAATCCTCTGCCTACCCTGCTGAGTGCGGGATACAGCGTGAAACTGATTTAATTTTTATTAGAAGCTATAATAAAATATATGAAACAAAATTAATTATTTATACATCAGTGACTATTTTGATTACATCGTCGTCTTCTTATTTTATACAAAAATATTGCAAAGATATAAATTTTAATAGTTAAGAGAATTAGTAATATATAGAATTACAGATCTATCTACTCGAGAAATCAATACAAATATTAATTATTAGGTCATTGATATTCTATTTAATTATTACTTTTACATAAAAAAAAATATATTTGAAAAAATAAATAAAAAAACTTGTTTTAAATTAATTATTAGTAGCCCGGAGTATCCCAATCGGAATCGGATCAACTCGTTGCTATTTAAAATAATGTGAGACAAATAACTCACAAAGCTTGCCATTTTAGATTTTACCACAACTTTTAGCTTTTTACTTAGCGTGTACCTAGCGAGTCGTGGCTTCGGAATGGCACCTAAAGTGGTTTGTAAATATGCGTTTGTATTCGCAGAACGTCACAATATTAAACAAAAATTCAATAGAAAAGTTGGAATGACCTTTCAAGATTGGTTCAGTGACATAGATAGAAGAATGGTACCACAAAAATGTGCCAATATGGGAGGTAGAAAAGTCCCGTATATACATTATAGTATAATATTTTTGTATTGTGGGTTTTGTGTTAATTATTTGAAGAATTTATGAATATTAAAGTTATGTTCTTTACATAGCTAGATTGTTAATTATTTATATTTAGCTAATAAAAGTTTTATATAATATGCTTTAGTATGATTTCATATTTTCAAAAAAAAAAATGATCCGATTCGCCTCAGTCGACCTTATTATTACCTATTGAACATTACTAGTAAGTACCATTTATTCAACTCAGCACTCACATCAGTTTTTTTTTTCATTCTAAAGGCTAAACGTCAAGAGTATTATAATACCCGCCTACTGATTTACCTACTCGTCACAATTGGTAATACCTATTAACCTAACAAAGGTATTTCCAATAATGAAATTTGAATATTTGTTGATTCAATTATACTACAATACCTAACCTTTTACGTCATCATGAATGCTGACGTCACCCGGAGGAGGAAGTTGAGTGAAGTTTGAGTGCTACTCACCAATATATAGAAGGGTAACATCGCCCAAATGTACCTCCAAAATTGTGTAGGCTTGAAACCCAACCAAAAGTGGATGTCTGTAGAGAATTTTTTTACTCCATAGATCCACATTACGATTGCCACCTTCAAAGCCCCAAGGCAAAGAGTACATGTATTCAAGCCGTAAAGCAATCCTATTTTTTCATCAGAAGATAACTAAAAGAAAACAAACATTTAAAACATGATTGTACCAATTTAATGTAGTTACAAATTTCTTTACAACTAACTAAGTAACGTTACCTTTAACCTTTAAATACATTGAAAAATGGAATCTCGATTTTTTGAAATTCTCAATACTGTTTTATTTAAAAACTATAATAACATTTATTTTGGATTTTTTTTTTGGGCTGGTTGAGGAAATCTGGTAAGCTATTGTTAAGACACTCCGTTCGCAAATATGATATCATTTACATCACGATTAAATGAATATCATTCATTAATCGCAATATACAAACATCACAAACTAATAGAATAGAATTTCTAATAATTTTCTACAACGAAGCGAATTAAAAATAACCAATATCGCGTTTTGTTCACGTAAACGGATTAATAGAGGACTTTATCAATATGGTTTTTAATATGAGTTGAGAGCTACACGTTTTTACTTTATTTTGAATGCCGTGGAAATTATTATTATTTTTTAATTTGTCATAAAAAAAATAGTTTTTTTATAGCTCATATTTTTAATCTGTCTTTAGAAAATAATCTTATTCTTATATACAAATTTTAAACGTTTATGATAGAGAAAATATTAAAAACAAAATATTCTCTTATAAATATCGCATTTAAAGATTTTAGTTGTTTCTATACATCCGACCCGTGTTGGGTTATTTATAAATACTTAGTAGGGGAAACATCCAATTATTGGCACTTTAAGCGACATGCAAAAGAAATACTGTCTATGGAAAATGTACGTTTTTTTAAAAAAACATAGAAAGGTAACAGTAGAAATACTTTTTCATATTTTATTATTCGGAAAAATTTAAGAAAAAATAGATTTTTCCAATTTTATAAATACGACGACTATATATTGCTTTATATTGCATAGATATTTTGTAGTTAAAGTCGATGGTTATGAATTGTTGTTATTTTTTACATGAAACGTAGCTGTGCCAATAATTGGTGAGGTGTCATGAATAGGCAGCATAGGGGATTACCCTAATATTATTTTTTTAAATATCTGGTAAAAATAAAATGTGTCTCTGTTGCAATATTATGCGCGATGTAAACATTCCATCAAAGCTATCTCACTTGAGTAATGTAAATATGTGAGACCTATATTTATTGGTTCTTAGTGTATAAAAAAATCTAAGGTACAGTTAAGATGGGGGATTTATATGTAACCAAGAAATTCTGGAACGTGAGGGATAAAAATATTTAAAAAAAAATTACCTTGCATAAAGCAAGGCATGCAAAGAGAGCCTAGTGTTAAGACTCTTCGCTCTCCACTTTCCGACGATTTCTGGAGGCATTTCGTTTTAAGCGGTGGAACTCGACGTCGCGCTTTGTCTCGACACCAGAGCGAAAAAATTAAAATATTAAATATTTCATTTCCTGGAGTGAGAATCCCACACAACCTGTCGCATTTATAGTCGCACGCCACAACTGTCTTCTTAATATTTATATTTAAGCATAAAATTAAACCTAATTTATTCACTAACATATACTAAGGGTACGTATCCAGGTACTTTGTAGGTAAACAGCGTCTTAAATCATTAAATAAAATAGCAAATCAGATTTCTATTCAGCCATTAACGTACAATATGCATTACACAACCGTAATATGCCATTAGGTATTCCAAGCTTAGTGCGGACTAGTTTGTTTGGTACAATATGTTTCAGTAAATAGTAAACACTGTACTAAAGCACAGAACTAATAATTATAATTTACATAAGACATAGAGGTATATATCTAATACTACGAAATATCGGGAATTTACGGGAACAGCAACTTTGTTTGACACGTAGGGTAAAGCTGGGGATAGATGCCCTACTTTTTGAAAAAACCTCCTGGTTTTAAAAATATATTTTTTTATATGAATAATTTCTATGAGTTTAGACAATTTAGGTTGAGTTGTTAATTTCTTTTTTTTTTGACTTATCAATTAAAGATTTTGCAGAATTTAGGTTTTCCTTAAACCCTTTTTTTGGGAACAGATGCTTGCAATGCGCGTACCCGCACCTTTTATACTGTGCGAAGGAAAAATTCAACCAAATTAAAGTAATGAAGAACGTAGATCGAATTATTAAAATTACCTATTTTGTCTTTTTATCTTTCAATTGTTACATGTTACAAAAAGGAATTAAGAAATAAGTGAGAACATAATTGTAATATAGTCTTTTTATTGATTGCTTGGTCTTCATATATTTTATTTATTCTATCTATGTGATAGAATCAGCTAGCGTCAGAGTCATTTTTATTAAAATAATGTTTACATTCTTTCTTTGTGTTTGTGGTTTGTGTGTCTTATTAACTTATCCCTGGCTAGGACCAGATAGTTTTTAATGGAGATATAGATAGATCTCTCCATTAAAAAATCGAGGCGACTATCCGATTAGCTAAGGAAAAGTGGTCCTTTTTTATAATAAATACAAAAAAATAATGATCGTCAATTAAAATAAAATATAACAAGCAAGCATTTTTTGCGTCCGCCGCAAATATATTCGCTCATAAAAGCGAAAAAATATCGCCGTGCGTTACGAACAGGTTATGTTTCAAAAGAGGACGCGCATAAAGAACGTATTTTAAAAACGTATTCCCAATTTTAACTTTATATGATTGTAAATATGATTTTTAAAAAGTGGAGCGTCTATGCCAATTGGTTTATTCAATTCGAGCCCATCGTGGCGCAGGGGAACAAGCGTACGACTATAAAGGCGTCAGTTGTGTCAATTCCCACTCGGAGGAATGAAATATTTATATTTTCTTTTTTCTCACTCTCTTAACAAGGCAAAGCACGGTGTTGAGTACCACCACTCAATACACAATGCCTACAAAATTCGGTGATAAGTGGGAAACGGAAGTGACTTAATGGGAGCGGAGCGTCTTATCACTAGGCTCCCAGGTTCCCTCTACCTACCCTGTTATGTGCGGAAAACAGCGTGAACATAAAAATGTATATACATGATGTATTTACATAAATAAATAAATAACATATCTTGACATTTTACTATATATTTAATTATGTAGATAAATATTATGTATTTTGTTATATGATTCAAATAGCTATGAAACATTCGGCAGACTGGAGCAGATACGCTTAAATATTATTATTAAAAAAGTACTAACACATTTAGCAAAAAAATACTCACGGTGATAATGGGCATTGATAAAATGAATCCCAAAAAACATAGGAGTCCCACAATATAAATATTTTTCAAAGAATGATATAGACTATGCAGAATTCGGGATGTAGTTGCAGTAAACATAGCCTGTAATCGATCAACTTTATAGAAAATATTGTTATTATGACTCACGTGTGTACAACATCAAAGTTATAAGAAGTTACACCTAATAATTTTATAATTATTTATTTAGGCAGATAATACCTGAGTTCCTAGTGTTAAGATACTCCGTTTCCATTAAAACATTTCCGTTCTCCACTTTCAGCAGAGTCCTGAAGGTACAACTTAACGCCGCACTTTGCCCCGTTTTCAGAGCGAGAAAATGAAAATATTGAATATAACATTTCCCCGAGTGGGACTCGAACCCACAACCTGTTGGGGTTACAATTTCACTTTCATGTTACTGTAAACGCGACTGGTTGGCATCGTTGAGTTCCGCCACTCAACACGTGATGCCTCCAGAATTTAGCGGAAAGTTGGGAGCTGTCCGTCTTAACGAATGCGAAGCGAATTTTAATATAATTTTTAGAGCAATATTCTAAGTGAAACATACAGTAACTTATTCATAAATCCAAATATAAACAAACAGAACTAGTATAAAATAAAAATAAAAAGTTATAAACATCAATCATCTATATTTGGCCAGTCGTGGCGCAGTGGCATGAAGTTTGGCTGTAAAACCGACTGGTTGTGGGTTCGATCCCCACTCGAGGAGACGAAATATTTACTTAAATTTAAATTGTCATTTCTTCGCTTTGGTGTCGAGGTTAGTCTCGCGCGGCCTTGAGTTCTGCCACTCAACACGCAATGCCTCCAGAATTCGGCAGAAAGTGGGGAACGGAGTGTCTTAACACTAGGTTCCCTCTGCCTACCTTGCTGTGTGGACAGCGTGAAGCTGATTTTTTTTATCTATATGACAAAGGAAAATAATAGAAATTAAAAAATCTTTTCATAGACTGTAGGTACTTACCAAGCAAGCTACCAACGCTGCAGTGAGATATGAATAAATGTAGAGAACAAAAATCTTGTGAGCTTCCATGAATTCAGTACTTAGTGGCAAAATAGCAAATAATAAATAGTGAGGTGTGTCCACTATATTGACATCCACGCAATGCTTTATAGTTAGATATAAAACTTGAACTATTAAAGAACGCATAAAAGCTGTGCATATAAATATTATAGTAAATATGAGAATTGCGTTATCCACCATTGTAAATGGACTCATTGTTCCGAAATCGTAAACACCGATGAGTCCAACGCCGAACGGGTCTGTGATTAAATTGAAGTTGTTAACCTGTAAGAGAATGAAATATTATACTTTAATATTTTTTATTTTGTGATTTTAACACTAAATTTTTAAGAAAATTTACACGTCACTAAGGCAAAGTTCACTATATTTTGACTCTGACGAAATCGATTTTATTTATTTTTTATGCTTTTATATAGAAAAATGCATCTGGCCTAAAACACACCGGATAGATCACCGGTCAGCTATTAAAACCGGCTTACTAGTCGTAACTGACTAGTTGTTATAGAAAAGTGATTTTGCTAAAGCGTTTTTCAACTTTGATACTTGACAATTTATCATTGACGCGTGCACTGAATGAAAATCAAAATCCTGCATATGCTTTCCCAAAATTTCAGTCACGTAATGGATAATATACCGCTCAGGATAGGGTTTAGATAAACCCTTTTACGCTAAATACTAAGCTATGTATTATGAAGTATACTTTCGTATACTTTTATTAAACTAACTGTATATTAAAAATACAGATTGATTTCTCATATTTCAAATAATATTAAAATGTTCAATGTATTAAAATTTTCCTCTATTAAATGACAATTTAAAGATTATTAAAATGAGCCGCGATAACAATAAAACAAATAGAAATTCAGTTTCATATACAATAACAACTTCTCAACTTTCATAACTTGCTGTGCTTTTGTCGACTTGGCGCTAGAAAATTGTAACTTAAAAATGAAAGACATTTTAAAATACAGCTGGAACCAAGGGAATAGAGTGAACTTGACAATGGATAGTTTTGTCAAACATCGACTAAAATATTCAAGAGGACGGAAGCGAAAATTTCTCAGAAATAGTGCTTTAACAACATATTAAAGGGTAAAATACAAGGGAATATCACACAACTTTAGCCTACTTTGACTGCATTTTCTGTTGCCTCTTAGGGAATCTTATTAAACATTAATAGTGTCCACGACTCCGTTCGCGTGCAATAGGATCTATACTTACTTTCGTTTAGCTGTCTAGTTGGTTATTTGCAATTAAATTTTACTTCTTCAAATTTGGCATTCTAGTATCCATTACCTACTACCTGTATATCAGTTTTCGCTAGAATCCGTTCCTCTGGTTTAGATTTATCTAGTAACGAATACCTATGAATGTGAACATCCTAGGCTGAAGCCAGTCATGATCACGGGGGCACAGACGTGTGATTTTAAACGCAAAAACATGAGGGCTTTTCAACAAGGAATGCTTCCAGAATTTGACGAAAAGTTGGGAGCGAAGTGTCTTAACACTAGGCTGCCTCTGCCTACATGCAGGATACAGTGTAAATCTAAAAAGATCCAAATTTTATTACAATAACAATGGTGAACAAAGAGATAACAAAAATCTAGATCATCTATGGCTCTCCGTAAAATATAAGGTATAATAATAATAATAAATAATATATTTGTATTATATTATTATTATTTATTTCAAATCTAACAAAACAATAAATATTTCATAGTTATTTAATGTAAATAGCAGCAACATAAATGACTAAGAAGTCCTAATTAACCAGCGCACCGTAAAAAGGAACAACAACTGCAAATCGTTTTTACTGGCATTTTCCAGTAATTAAGTCTCTAAGTTTTAAAACGTACTTAGTTTATTGCAAATATATTATAGAAGGTTAAATAAAATCTCCATATTCTTTCCGCCTACGTCTTTATTTTACTTTCGCTAAAAATGCTTTTTAATTAATAAAATATGCAACTAAGGAGATTGATGCGGAAAAGAAACATTTTCAGGATACAACTTCTATAATTACATATGTAGATTTCTGCACGAAGGCTTAAAAAATGAATATTATATTACATTATTAAGAGAGACCGGTTAAAAATATCGCAGCCGATTTTAGATATATCTGAATAGAAGTCTATTTGTTAAATTTCGTAAGTTTTGTAATCTGTACGCTTCAAAAGTACAAACATACACCTGATACCTGTCTTGCGGTAACAATGCATTTCCCACTTTCAAAACTACAAATAATGCTGTATTAAGCTTTATAACTAAATACAGCATTTCTTATAAGTTAATTCGTATATTAGGGGACTATTTAAATTACCATGATTGCGGCTTGAGCATTGAAACCGGAAATCAATATAATATAGTTAAGTTTTTAATTAAGTGATGTTAAGCCAGTCTTGGTGTATGACTAAACGCGACTGGTTGTTCGACCTCCCTCGAGGAAATGAAATATTTCACGCTTCACGCTGTACCCCGCAGGTTATGCCATTTTCCGCTGAATTTTGGAGGCATTGCGTGTTTAATGGTGGAACTGGACGTAGCGCTTTGCTTCGTAACAGAGCGAGAAAATACACATTAAATATTTCATTCACACAGAATAAACTAAACCCACTTAAAGGATAGTTTTTACTATGAAGTTTAAAGCAACTTTCGTAAATACATTGACACAATAAATTCTCGCAAGTGAAGTTAAATTATATAATTTTAATTAAAATTGTTAATTTAGTCACTTTTAGCTAAATTTACAATTGGTAAACATGTAGTTATTACAGAGTACACGTAGAAATGATATTTTTAGGCATATTTATATACATTTATTTCAAACGAACGAACGAACCAAAAAATCTATGTATTTGCTTGATATCTCTTTGAGGATCAAATCGTTCTTTATCTCTCTGTATTGAATTAATCACGACTTAAACTTAACTGTTATGATTTATGAAGGTAATCTCCACTAACAATTCAATTTTTTTTACTTTATTGTATAAAATATTGTATAATAGTGCTTCAAAAATATATATTTTTATCAACAGTCATATAACCAAAACGTTACGAATGTCATTCTTTAGCCAGGAATCTTACCAGCGCGATTGCTATATAACATTCGCAGGCAAACAAATGCCTTGAGTTCATTCAAATGACGATAACTTTTTTGTAATGAACCGATTTTGATGAACTAAGCTTTAGTAGTTAAGTTAAAACCAAGCAATTAGCGTAACTTTTAAGTAAATCGGTTCAGTACTTTCAGAGAAAAATGTGGACATACATATCGACAGACAGACAGACAAGAAATTCAAAAAATATATTTTTGCTTTGTATTATTCTTTTTAAGTGTCCCTCTATTCATTTCAGTCAATATTACTAAAGGTACAGATAAAATATTTTTACTGTCTTATTATGTATAGAGACAAATTAAATTTAAGGTCGTATCAAATATATTTTAAAAATTATCTTAATTTATATATTCAACAATTTTGATGCAATTTTATTATTACGTTTCAACTATGAAAAAAAATTTTCTTTAGAATGTTTTGTATTTCTATTATTTATATCGATATATTATTTTCCGTATTTCTGTTACTAATCGTGATTAAAGATGGCAAAAGCCGCGAGCGGGTCGCTACTATGAAATAACTTGGTTCTCGTGTAAGCGCTAGAGTGTGCAAAGTTTTTCATTTGCATTATACTACATATTATGTTAAAGTTCTGTCAGTTCTTTGATTCCATTTTGTTAAAAGCCGTATGCATTGTTGTTTGATACGTACTATTACTATTTGCCAGTTTCCGAGCTACATATTCTGTACATTCTTATTAATATATGCAAAGACTTCATTGAAAATAAACACGTGAATAATAAAATTGTTTAAACAAACAGTTTTGACAGTATCTTAATATGTGTATGTTACTTTGTAGGTTTTCAAGCTCGTATAATTTTAAAACTCTGAATTTAACAATAATTTATTGTCGATAGTATTACATTTCAGTAATAATTATTTTTTTCATAAAAGAATCATATTATAAAATAAAGAAATTGTATTGGAAATGATTTGGAAAATTAATTTAAATGGTGTTTTGATAGTGTGTTTAATTTATGTAAATATTCCAACATATTTTAATTCTAATATTTTTAAAGTGTCAGTCCTAAGTATGGAATATTTAGGAAATAAAATACTTTTTTATAAAAAATGAGCATATGGGTTAGTGTTGTTGTCTAAGAGATGCTGGGTTTTACGTTTTCTAAAAAAGTATATTTCTCTTCATTTTCCACATGATTAGAAACAATTGGTGTTTATATAGTTGATAAATTAAATTATATAAACAAAAATAAAGCTATATGATCAAGGAATAACGTGAGCTATCCTTTAATTAGAGACCCTTCGCTTATTTTATTCGACCCTTCGTTTCCCGCATCCACTAGCTTCCTGCAACTTAGGCGAGATCGTCGGTCCAACTAATACCCGTCGTCGTCTCCTGTTCGGGATCGCAACACAAGACGTCAACGGCCATCGGCTCTTCTCGTAATTTGTCCCGCGCACTGGCACATCGCACATCTTCTATGTCACATACACTTGTTTTCCAACGGATGTTTTAATTTCCGGTTCTACAACGTAGGAAAATATAAAGCCTTGCCGCGTATGTGAGACCGTAACACACATAGTCACCCGTATACTGACGACACAATGATGAAAGACTTTCATCTTAAGACACAGTTTTTGAACATCATAATGTCTTACACAATTTATCCGATCATTTGCATCACTCTCAATTCATGGCCTCAAAATTTCTCCAACTTAACTTAACTTAGCTTCACGCTCTATTCCTGGCGGGGTAGTCAGAGAGAACGGAGCGCCAAACGCTACAGTCTCTATATACCTCTTTCGCCTCGTCCACGGTCATCAACCTCTTCATACATACCCTCCAGGGGATCCTCATAGTTTTTACGTGACCTTCCTACAGTATCTTTGATGTGTTTTCGAAGGTCAACCGAGGTCTCCCCCTACATCTCTTACCACTCACTTATTTTTCCATTATAAATCTTTTTTGCCATTCTTTCACCACTCATTCGTTCGACGTGCTAAATCTCTGTCATCCATCACATCTAATAATTCATTCATCTTCAATCCCTCCTCTCACATTCCACGTAGCTATTTGTAGATCCGTCCTCCACTTCCCGCCGTTCCAAACATGGCGTGTTGGATGGCGCTGCCCACACCACAGCGGGGACGCACTGGTGAGCGTCGCCTGCGGGCGCGGGGGGACGGCCTATCAGTGCGCTCTCTCGAGGCGCACGTGGCGGATGGAACGTTGCAGCCCTCATGAGGGCTGGCAGGGGTCACTGCGACCATCTTGGACTCCCAAAATGGAAGGCTTGCTTTCTCCAACCTTTCGTTGAAATCCCCGTTATATACTTATTATCAATATGACGCATATCTATTTAATTTAAAAATTTGTCTACTTGTATAATATTATAAAATATGTGAAAGTTTGTGATGAATGTTTGTTCCACATTCACGCAAAAACTACTAAACGGATTTGGAGGAAATTTTACAGCATAACAGCTATATTTTTAAAACACATAAGCTAAAATTTATGTGAAGATTTTAGATGATTCGATTATAATATAACAATAAGCGGGTGGAGCCGCGTGTGTGCTGCTAGTACTTCATAATGTGAAGATGTGTAATATCCAATGCATTTCACACATAGATTTCTCACAAAGGCCACTGTGTATTTGATACAAAGACTGGGCGACAAGAATGTTCCGTATCTTGTTTCAGCTCCATTACTATAATGTGATGGGGTGTCACTGTAAAGTTTGATATTTTAGAGAGCCGCGCTCAAATTCACTCGTTTATTTATCAAGATTCGCTTGAATATGTATAGTCAGAGACAATATTCAAATGATAACTTACAAATAAAAGGTAGTGTTTTAGAATAGAAGCGACGAAACTGGAGATGTTGGGATAGTCACTATTATTAGCACTTAATTATAAGGAAAAAAAAACTAAAACTAAAACATTTAAATATATGCGAGATACAGCGTGAAGCTGAAAAAATATATATATTACATAATATAAGCACACAACTATAAGGTAATACAATAAGCGGTCAAGTTCAAAAGTATAAAAACACAAATTATGAAACTTACGTGAAAAAAATCTTTAATATTCATTAAATTATAGAACGCTTCGACTGTATGTTCCGTAGATAATAATAAAAAGATTAAAATGAAAGCGGTTGAAAATACTCCCCACAGAAACGAGAATTTGAATAACTGGAATAATAATTAAATAAATAAGTATTATGAAAATGTAAATTATATTTTCATGAAACTACATTATTAATAGACCATTTATCTTTATCGCACTAGTACCTACATATATACTTTTAGTAAACTCACCATCACTCAACACACAATGCCTTCAGAATTCGGCGGAAAATGGGGAGTTAAAGTGTTTTAATCAGAATGAGCATCTTTAAACTACGTTCCAAGGTGCTTTGCGATGGATGTTATCCCTATCTATTCTGCTAATTGAGGGATTAAGCGTGAAGCTTAGAAATAAAATCCCTCGCGTATACAACTAAAAACAAACTAATGTTATGAAATTCTGTTCATATCGTTCGTTTGTTCGTTCGTATAAGAAAGTGGGAGATGCGGGATGATCACAAAAAAACACTTATATTCGACGACTGACTAGCAACATAAAAAATGGTGGTAACTCAAAAAATAAAATATTATTTTTCTTACCTTCAAAAGTCCTTTATCCGTCATAGTTGCTATAAAGAAATTACAGATCCAAACCGTGCCAATTACAAAAAGCCTTATAGACATACTGTTTCTGTCATAATTGGAAAACATTTTCCTAAAAGGAAAAAAAAGTATCAATCACACAGCAGGGCAGAGGGAACCTAATGTTGAGACACTTCTTCTCCACATTTTCCGCCTAATCTAGAAGTCATTTGTTTTCAAACATCTTTTTTCACATAAATATAGATTACAATGCAAATGTTAACACAATAAGTACCGATATAATTTAATATCAGTTGGATATCGGACGAGTATCTGCATATCGGAGAGATACAAAGTGAAGAAGTAGGATAGGGTAGGATGGAACCCTGGAGCACGCCAGCAGCATTTATTATATTCGACGACTGGCTATTTCCTATGGACACTGAAAGTTCTATATGTAAGGTAAGATTTAATCAGCTTTACTAAATCTAAGGGAATATCATGGTTGACTAATTTATGGAAAAGTCCATCGTGCGACACAGTATAGGAAGTTTTCTCAGTGTTTAATAAAAACATTCCAGTAGACTGCCTAAGGTTTACGTTATGTTCAATGTGTTCAGACACTTCTGCTAACTGCTGGACGCATGAGTGCTTACAATGTAAACCAAACTGCTCATACTACGATGTTTTAGAAACAATAAAGATTCTAGCGTATATGGTTTTCTCAAACAATTTACCAAGAGAAGGTAATAGACTTATTTAGTTTGTAGGGAGAACAAAAGTTTACATTAATAATGAAACCATAAGGCAGCCAGTTAGTTCTGCTGTAGCAGAAAATACCCACTTATGTGCAGGTTAAGGAAAATTAAAAAGCTTGAAAGGTAAAAAATGGTACCTCACGAAATGAGTGATGCAAACCGAAAAAGGCGCATTGACTGCTGCTTTATATTACTTAACCGGTACCATAATGAAGGATTTTTAAATCGGATCATTACTAGTGATGAAAAGTGAATTCTTTTCGATAATAGGAAACGCTCATCGCAATAGCTGGACCCTGGCAAGCCAGCCAAATTTGCCCCAGGCGAAAATTGACACAAAAAAGTTACTTGTAAGCGATTGGAGGACTAGTACTGGTGTCCTTTATTACAGTTTTCTCAAATCTGACCAGACCATTACGGCAGACGTCTATGATCAACAATTGGAACACCATGATGGAAGCCAGCTGCTAAACAACCGTGGCTGATCAATCGCTCTACGCCATTGCTCCTTCACGACAACGTTAGAAAACGAACTTCACACCAGACGGCTACCAAATAAGAATACATACAAATGTTTAAGATATTCACCGTATTTATCGGACCATACTACAGCAGATTACATTTTTTTCAAAGTTGGATAACTTCTTGCAAGGGAAAAAATTCAACTCCGCTGGGACAATCCGCCGTTATATATTTTATTGATCCCGTCCGATTGATTTTTTAGGGAACAGAGTGTCTTAACACTAGGTTTTCCTCTGCCTACACTGCAGTGTGCGGGATACAGCGTGATAAAAAAAATATTCGACTTTTTGTTCCTCTCATACCAAACGCCAATTTCACATGTAAGGAACTATATAGACTTGATTTAAGCCATCAATATTTAACTAACTGTTGCAAAGTAAAAACGACTTTAACTTTTTTGCTAGTTAACACATGATAACTTACAGATAATTCAAATGGGCCGAAGTACTGTGTAGATCCAGTATTATATTTTTACGACAGTGCAAATATATGTCCTGTGGGTTCGTACACGTTACGTTTTTGTCGACTTTCTGACATTTTGACCATGAAGGCGTTTTTCCTATACTGGCAATGAAAAATCGTATTGAATCCGCCAGGTCACTAGCATGCTAAAACAACATAACATTGTGAAAATATTGCAGGGTTAAAAACTATGAATATAAATTAAATTAAAATTAAATAAGCTTCACGCTATATACCGCACTAAGCAGGATAAGCAGAAAGTTAAGACATTCCGTTCCCCACTTTCCATCGATTTCTGGTTGCATTGCGTGCCGAGTGGCTTAACTCAACGCTGCGCTTTGCCTCGACACCAGAGCGAAGAAATGAAAATATATATTTGAAAAACAATATTTCAAAACAATATTTCATTTCCTCGAGTGCGGATCGAACCCACAACCAGTCGCGTTTACAATCATACTCTGTGCCCCTCCGCCACGACTAGCCTCAATATAAATAATAAATATTAAACATTGTATTGTCCAATAACGTAAATTGCTACTGTCAATTACTCTCCGATGTCAAACAAACATGACCGTGAATTCACCACCGGTTAGCTTT
Organism: Heliconius erato x Heliconius himera; assembly: GCA_013421005.1. NCBI lineage: Eukaryota > Metazoa > Arthropoda > Insecta > Lepidoptera > Nymphalidae > Heliconius > Heliconius erato x Heliconius himera. Next base: position 34,115 of record JAATLQ010038222.1, read on the forward strand.
TAAAATGTTGAAGGTTTCAATCGGAAATATGCACATGTATTGTGAAATGTACTTTGAAAAATATTTTTGGAACATGTTGGACGTTTTTATTTTTCTTTTTTATGCCAAAATGTTCGTCTCCTTTTAATTACACTTTTTCATAAACACAAATATTTAAATTATGAGATTATGATGTGATGTTGCTATTTTATAATACTTGAAGTATCCCTACAATTTATTCGCAATAATTATTTTCATATTAGAGTAGTTGTATGTATGTAGCTGTGAGTATTTTTTTTGTTTATTGCAATAAGCAAACATTGCAACATATAAGTGCACAAAACAGAATAAAAACAGCATAACAAAATATATAAATGTAACACTAAACTCACAACTATCATTTTTACACTCAGACATCTATCCTTCTCTTATTTACCTAGCATAAATTATTAAGTTACTTTTTACTTTGGCGCTACATGACAAACGAGAAAAAATAATTTCACGATAGTTAAATTACGCAAGCGAGAAAAAAAGATTTATTTAATTTTACAAAGAATCTTTCTGTATCAGAGCAAGTTGAACGCAAAGAATATTAATTAAAAAAAATATAGTATTTAAAATAGTTAACTCAGCAAATATATTGAACTCTATTGTTTGTTTACACATTTTTAAATCGATTTTATACATTTTACTTACCAATATCGACCAAAGAGCGGTTTGTAGGAGAATCGCGAATGAAACACCTCGCATCAGGGGATTCAGTGCTTCATTTGTATCCAGCTTCCTAATATATTGCTTTATAAAAAAATCCATGAACATGTAACTTACACCGATAAAAATTGCATAAAATATGTATTCGAATAGGTGTGCTGAAAAAGAATAAGTATCAGTAGATAACAAATATTTATAAAATTATTATAATGAGTTGTGACTTATATGTTAATAACAGTGTGTTTAATCATTTAAATGTGTATGTAATCATAATATACATATTTCTTACACATTTTTTTAAAAGAAAATTCACGCTTTTTTTCCATTATCAAGAAACTATAAAGACAATTCGTTCTCCACTTTTCGGCTTAGTTCGAGTGGCAGAACTCAACGTCGCGTTTCCCTTTTCCAGAGAAGGTTATCGAAAATAATTCATGCCCCTTGTATGAGAATCGAACCCACAACCATTACATTTACAATATATGTACATCCAAGGCGGTAGAAATAGGCGGGCAGGTTGCCTGTCCTTGAAATTTTACAAACCAAAAAATAACTCTGAAAAATAAAAATAAAACACGAATATATCTGCTCAAATCTAAAGCCCAGGAAACGCCAAATAAGGCAGATACGCTCATGTAAACATCACAACCCCAGCTTATATTTTTCTGTATACTTTTGTGTATAGAGTAAACACATTCGATACAGTGCAAATAATGCCTGCGGTGTACTTCATCAATGTAGTCGGATTTTAGTTTACTACACTTTTATTTTCAATTTCTTGTTTTTTTACAAGCTTTTATTTACTTTTACCTGTCCTGTTGTCTGTCTGTAAATTTATTTATATATTTATTTTTATTTATGTAGAAATCGGTTGACAATGCGATATTATTATGACATGGAACTGATCTGATAATGGAGCTGGAAGATGGCTATAGGAACTCCGTAAATAAACGTTGAGTTTGAACTCCTTTGATTCATCTTGACAAGTACTTTAATACCAAATGTTAACCAGGGTCTGATGATGCAGCTGGAAGGTGGCCATAGGAACTACATAATTGGACGACACAGCCCCATCGAGTTTGAGATCGTTTGATTCGTCTTGACGAGTACTTTGATACTAAATGGCCGTAAGAACTACGTAATTAGACAACTAACTATTGAATATAATTAGTAAAAATCTCGAATTAAAAATACTAAAAATAAAATCAAAGAAAAAAAATAAAAAAAAAACAAGCTTTTATTATTTGTTAATAAAATGAACTAAAAAGTTAAAAATAATTTAACTTTACACAATGATACCTTTGAAACAGACTAGAGCAAGCATTTCATTCCCAAGGCGTGTTATCATTTATAAAATAATTAATTTTGTAATAACCTTTAACACAAAAATGTTTCTTGCACAATTCCTATTGTAGATTCCAATCCTATTGTAGAAGCGTACACATTGTCCCATAAAGAATTGTGCATTCAATGCAACCGAGTTACAGATGCACTTAGATTAAGTTTATTCCTGGTGTTAATATTATAAACAACCAATTTTGGTACAATCATTAATGTTTTTTTGAACATACATAACATTTTCAAAAATATATTGAGATGCAAATGTCAATATATTCATTTCTTTAAACTTTTGCCTTAGGAAGTCTTTAGGGTCTAAGTTATAGATTGCCCAAAAGCTCGCTTCTGCAAGACAAATAACGGTTGAATACCGGCTGCATTACCCCAAAGTAAAATCCCACAGGACATAATACTATGGAAGTAGCTGAGATAAACAAGTCGAGGCGTTTCTACGTCAGTTAATATACTTTGATAACAACGGGAAGATTTATTAATTAAGGTGTAAAGTTAATTTATTTTTCACTTTTTAGTTCATTTTATTAACAAATAATAAAAGCTTGTTTTCGAAAAAGGTTTTTATTTCTTTAATTTTATTTTAAATATTTGTTCTAAGTTTTAACTCGCATACTAAATTGCGTTAAAACTTTTATACATTAGGATTTTCATTCACGAACTTAGTGTATCTTTATTCGTTTCAGAAAGAAACAGTATTAATAAATTTAAAAAAAAATGTGACTAAGTACAAAAAGTAATGCCTGATGACGTGATGGTTGTGAGATAAATACTTACAGATCGAGTCGTTAGATTGGATGAGTTGAGCGGCGTTGGATCGTACATTTCAAAAAAGTCACCCGCGACGTCGTTCCACATTTTTTATACAATATAAAGAAAATATATGTGATTACCATGAACTACTAGAACTTTTGAAAAGATGTCAAAACTTGTGCTGGTAGATGAAAATGCGTAAGCAACGTATACAAATTTCTTTATGCTCTCCCATCTAAAGTGCCCTCCTGTTATTTCCTGAAAATAAATAACATAAGATAGATTTTTTAATTAAAAAAAATACTCGTGAAGTATAAACAAAAAATCAATCATAGCACAGGGGCACAAGTGTATAGCTGTAAACGCGACATGTAACCGACTCCCCACTCTACTCAATTATATAAATAAAATTATTTTAATAATATTTTTTATATTTTAGTATGGCTCGTGATACATCTAATATATCTATATTTGTAGTGATCGTATGTAATCCAAGATCTTTTCATTCAAAAGTAAAGTCAAGAGATTCAGAAGTAACAGTATTAACATGAAACGTACCATAAATTTAATATAAGTACAAATAAAATATATTATAATAAATAACATGTCATAGTGTGTCCGTTTTAACCTCCTGTGACATTTCTTAAGTATATCGAGGATTTCCCTAAAAGTCCTATTTTCCTCTCTACTATAACTGTGTTAGAATATTTAGTTAAAATAAAAGTAAGAGAGCGCAAGGGCACCGCCCCGCCCCTATACCGTGAATTCCTATCAGACTGTGGTAGCAGCAGTCTTTAATGAACCCTCCGGGACATTTGTGTGCTCTTTCTTAACGTACTGGTTACGCTTGTTTATATTAAGATTGTATTAGAATGGTGATTCGTGACGTTGATTGATTTGTGAGATCAATATAAGTCGTTGGATAAAACGCACTATCGCAAGGCGGCCACCCCATAGTTGTGTTTGTTTTCTACATTAAATCAAGTTGTTAGACTTATAGGCGGACACTACTACATACGCCGGAATTCCAGGACATAAAATAGCACCACACATCATACATCGAGGTATAGAACAATTGTAGAAACTGTTTTACGTAGATGTATGTTCAATACCATACAAGCATCGCTTATGCATCGTAAGCGCACCGCGAGACAACGTCGATCGTAGTTTAACAATAAAAGGCCATAGCAATTTGCCTAGCTAAGCATATTAGTAACAGCGAAGCCAAGCAGCAGTCGGTTATGACTCCAATATCAGTTATTAGTAAAACATAGGGTCAATGAACTCCGATAATCGTACAAATAGTTAATAATTAATATTTTGTTACTGTCTAATATCTTTAGATAATTAATTAAATATCTTGACAGATACCTTTATTGTAGGACATTAAATAGACTCATAATATTTATAAATTGTAAATACGTATTTTGATATAAAAATTTTATATCATACTAGAGGGCGCGCGCGGCTTCGCCCGCTTATTAGGAGTGAATTCTAAAAAAACCACGAAATACGTGTTCAATAAAATATTTTTAACAGTCTGAATTTAATTTTTTATAAAAATTAGTGGCAATTTAAAGATTTTTCCATATAAACTTTCAACCCCTTATTTGAACCCTTAGGGGGTGAATTCTTAAAAACCATGAAACACGTGTTCAATGAAATATTTTTAAGAGTCTGAATTTCAAATTTTATAAAAATCAGTACAGATTTAAACTTTTTTCCATACAAACTTTTAACCCCTATTTCATCCCTTTAGGGTTAAAATTTTTCAAATTCCCTTCTTAGTGGATGTCCAGAATATGAAAATAAACGTCTGCCCAAATTTCACGTTTCTACCATCAGCGGTTACGGCTCTGCGTGCGTCTTACCTCAGTCAGTCAGAACAAGTCCTTTTATATATATAGATTGTAAATGAAACTATTGTATTTATATTTCCTTTTACAGTAACATGTTAAATATTTACTAATATAATATAATATAGACATTACATTTATTAGTAATTATAATTCACCAAATCTATTTAACTCTCATTTCCCAATTCACATACAAACATCTGACAAAGATGGCGGCAGGCATTCTGCGTACATTAATAAATAAAATAAAAAATAAATTAGCTTCACGCTGTATCCCGCACACAGCAGGGTAGGCAGAGGGAACCTAGTGTTAAGACACTCCGTTCCCCACTTTCTGCCGAATTCTGGAGGCATTTAATATTATTGTAATTATTAACATACCTCATAAAACTATCTTTATGCATTTATTTCCATTTACTAAATAAATAATAATGATCTCTGGATATTGACGGCATTACGTGCATTAATATTACTCTTCTTTGTTTTAATAATAAGGTATTAAAAACTTACCGACGGAGTATTCCAAAACGAACAACCGTAAATACGTTATAAGCACTTATAACTTATCTTGCCAGCCTCGAATACTTATATCACTATTACATGTACTAACTTACAAGCCTTTTACATCTTATATGTAACTAAATATATATAATAATTATAAATTAAAACTTCTCTAAACATTTTGAATGACTATCCTTCAACAGACGCGTCCGCCATCTTCCCTCTCTTTCTTTCCATTTTTCTTGACTTTGACAGCTTATTCAGCCAATATTATATTTTACAATAATTTAAATATTAATTATGTTATTATTTATTTTGAATTATAATACACAACGATTAAATATAGTAATTAAATTATTTTTAAAAAATATATTTTATATCTGAGGCCGGTCGTGGCGCAGCGGCACGAGGTGTGACTGCAAAACCGACTGGTTGTGGGTTCGATCCCCACTCGAGGAGATGAAAATTTACTTAAATTTATATTTCCATTTCTTCGCTCTGGTGTCGAGGTTAAGCGCGGCGTTGAGTTCTGCCACTCAACACGCAATGCCTCCAGAATTCGGCAGAGAGTGGGGAACGGAGTGTCTTAACACTAGGTTCCCTCTGCTGCTGCTGTGTGCTGTGCGAACGGAATGCGTAATTAAAGAACTGACCTATTATTTATAACATTTATCTTAAGCGATACATTAAATAATATTATAAACTATATTTATAATACTTTTTATAAATCATTATTTATTAATTATATTATTTAGCTACACAATTGAGTTCTGATATGGATCATTACAGTCAGATTGTGGGTTCGATTTCCACTAGAGGAAATGAAATATTGAATATTTTCATTTCTTGGCTCTGATGTCGAGTCAAGGGCACGGCGTTGAATTCCGTCACTCACTCTAGAAATTAGCGAAAAGCGGGGAGTGGAGTGTCTTAATACTAGGCTCCCTCCGCCTACTCTGCTATATGCAAGATTCAGCGCGAAATATACAAAAAGACACGTCCCGTCTATGTATTAGATATGGCTTTTCATGTAAGTGATATAATGTCCAGAAGTAAGTTGATTGTTTTTAATAAAAATCTCGTGTGATTATATTATTGATATTAAAATATCAATAATATAATCACACGAGATCATCATCACCGTCATCGAAGCACGTCGTATATAATTAGGAAATAGAATATATATAAGAGATATTTTTCGTATATCTACCTATGAGGAGTCCAATCTGAAAATTTAATTTGAAAAACTATTTTATTTAAATATTTGTTTTTGTCCTTTGTAGGCAGGTTGAAAATGGAGAAGGAACGACGTATAATACTCAAAATATAAAGATATTCTTTTTAGCTAACACAGTTTAGTTTTATATAAACACAGTTCGTAATTCGTCGCGTTAATTAATTTTTTCAAACTGGATCATGTCTTCGGTAGAAAAATAGAAATGATACAAAGGTAAAAAATGAATTATAACAAAAAATATTCCTTTTCAAATTACTCACATTTTTATCACACGAAGATGATGACATACTTAGCGTCAGGTCTAAGAGTGGATTATGCATTTTTTACACCAGTTGCCTAAGATAGAGATAACATGAGTTAACATTTACAAATCATAATAGAAATTTTAAATAGCTTAACCGCGTATTTCGCGGTTAAGCTATTTAAAAATAAAATAAAAAAGATAATTCTTAATTATCTTCTGTAAAAGCCTTTTTTATAAAAAAAATAATAACAAACAAGCAAAAAATAGATCAAAACAATATTTAACTTTAGTACATACAAACGCTATTGAAATTCAGCTCTAATTAAAAATGCACTTAAGATCATTCATAAAAAGGCTTGGAATACTTCAATATGCCGACTTTCAAGATGTTTATTTTTATATGCTCTTAGTTTTTACTATTATAAGCTTAAAGTGGTTGTTCTGGAATTAAACAAATATAATTATAAAAAATTATTTAATAAACATTGGAACAACGTCATGGCCAGTTCCATCTTGGCCAGTTGTCATGATTGTTTGTGTGAATTAT